>CABHPH010001190.1:45523-68018 GCA_902168325.1 Peromyscus nudipes | reverse complement strand
ATAGATAGATAGATAGATAGATAGATAGATAGATAGATAGATAGATATTACTTACTAGAATGGCTTACAGGCTGTGGTCCAGCTAGTCCAACAATGGCTGTCTGTCTACCAATGGAAGGTCCAAGAATCCAGTAGCTGTTCAGTCCACGAGGCTGGATATCTCAGTTGGTCTTTGGTATATGCTAGAATCCGAAAGAAGTAGGCTCTAATGCTAGTGAAGGAATGGATTTGTTAGCAAGAGTGAGAGCAAACAGGCCAAGAGCACATTTACTTCTTCCACATCCTTTAATACAGACTGCCAGCAGAAGGTGATTCTTAGATTTAAGATGGATATTTCTACCTCAAAGATCCAAAGTAGAAGTGGGTTTTCCCACTTCAAATGATTTAATTAAGAAAAAAAAAATCCTTCACAAGTATGCCCAGCCATTTGGTTTTAGTTTATTCCTGATACAGTCAAATTGACAATGAAAATAATCATGCTAGCCAAAGCCTAGAAATAATCTAAGCATTCATACACCAGAGAACTAGTGAAGAATTAGTGACGTTACACTGTGGAACACTACTTAGCAATTAAAAAAAGCAAAACAACACACATGGGTCTCAAAATTATTACACACAGTTAAAATCTAGGCAAAAGAATATATATTGTATAATTCCAGTTACCAGAACTAATACATGGCTATAGAAATCAGCCCTATAATTGGCTGTGATGACCAGGATGGAGAGTGACTAGACACTCTGTGCTTGTGAAGCTTTCTGAAGTTATGGAAATGCTGTGTGTGTGGTGTGTGTGTGTGTTTTACTAAGGATCAAACCCAAGGCTCTGGGTAAGATAGATAAGTATTCTACCACTGACCTACATGCTTAGCCCTTGACTATGGAGGAACTTTTTACCTGTGTAGCTCAAGCTGACCTTGAACTTGCTATGTAGCCCAACGTGACCTCAAATACATGATCCTCCTGGCTGGAAGTGCAAGCATGTACCACCAGGCCTCGTCTCATTAGGAATCTTACTTGTGTCTTATTTGGAGTGGTGATTTACCTGGATTTATATTATTATATGACTTCTTTACCTGTATCCACAGGATAAGTACATTTTGTTGTGATTAAATTATACTTCCATAGAAAGAATATTGAAAAAGGTAGTGAGGAAGGTTACTTTACATGGAAGCACCAGGAAACGGATCATAACTTACCTTTATTCTTACACATTATTCTCTTGTTCTGTTTTACTTTGCTTTTAGATGGGTTCTCATTATGTAGCTGTGGCTGGCCTGAAACTCACTATGTAGACCAGGCTATCCTCAAACTCAAGTGATCTCTTTGACTCTAAAAGCATCTCAGTGCGCTCTCTCTCTCTCTCTCTCTCTCTCTCTCTCTCTCTCTCTCTCTCTCTCTCTTCCTCGCTCTTTCACTGTCAGTATGTGTCTCTCTCTGTGTGTCTCTGTCTCTGTCTCTGTCTCTCTGCTTCCTAGAAACATCTCTTCTAAATGGGATAAATATCTATGGTGGAATGCTATTTAGTCATAAAAAATGAGTGGGGTCCTATCACTTGTGGGAGCTTGAATTAAACCAGAGAACACTATGTCAAAAGAAATGAGTGATGCACAGTAAGACAAATGCCACATACTCTCATATGTGTAAGCCTTAAAAAAGTGGATCTTACAGAAGTAGAGAGTAGAACTGTGGTCAGGAGAGGCCAGGAAGAGTGTATGGAGGAACAGGAGTAGAAAGGTCAGAAAAAGTTAACCAAAATAAGCTAGGAAGAGAGAGCCCCAGTTTTCTGCACAGCAGTGACAACAGTCTACAGTAATTTATACCGCGTTCTATAAGGAACTAGAAGAAAGACATTTAAAGCTTCCTCAGCCAATGAAATGGCCGAAATTTAACAAGATGGCTATAATAATTTCCCTCATTTGATCATTACAGATGGTAGTATACGTGTACTGAAGTACCACACTGCATTCTAGAAATGTGTACGATTATTATGTGTCCATGAAAAACAGAGATATAACAATAAACATCATCTTCATGTAAAAAGCAGCAAAACTGCTCTTTTTATCTGGTTATTTCTCTAACTGGTGCTGAACCCTCAGCCCAAGGCTGTGTGTCTCCCTCGGTGCGTGTACTTACCCGGGCTCCACTGGCCCAGGTTCCTCTTTTAATTTTTCTCTGAGGCACTAACATAATAATCTTTGCACGTGCCCAAAGCCACAGGTCCTGGCAACTTTGATGGGCACTCTCCCCAGGCTCCAAGAATCCCTGCCAGAGTTTTGTTTTTTTTCCCCACCACCCTTCGAAAGCTTCCCATCACTTCTGGTGCCATATTTTTCCATCTGTCATCTCCCACTCCATCTCTACATTTTTACCTTGGTACTTTACCCTGGCAACTCTGACCATCTGCTCTGCTCAGTAGGTGCCAAATCAGCATCTTCCTTGTCTCCGTGACTGTCTTGCTTTGGTCCCTCCAGAGCAGAGAGGGTGAGCGGTCCTGCCTCCTCACCCAACAACTCCTTAGACATTACCGCCGCCACAGGCCCCTCACAGAAGATGTTCACTGGACTTCAGACCTGCCATGCAAGCCACATTCTTGAAATTACTAGGAGACCATGGCATTATGTAGGAGTCAGTCTTGGCTAGGCACATGTCTATGAGCCCAGCATTGGAGAAGCTGGGGCAGGAGGATGACTGCAATTTGGAGGTCAGTCTGATCTACATAGTCCGTTCCAAGTCCGTCAGGGCTACATAGTGAGACCCTGTCTCAACAAACAAATGCAGGGGTGCAGGGGGAGGGGGGCAGAGTGGAGGGGAAGCAGGCAGATAAGCAAACCCAAACCCAACTTCCTCCCAGTTCAGGATCTACTTTCTAACCTGCCTTCCTCTAACAGAAGCAAATTCAAAATCTCAACCTCTCGACCCTTTGCTCTAGAATCTTCTTTGATTCATTCCAAGTAAACAAAATGCCCAATAAGTGGTCCAGCCAGTTCATGTCTTTCTTTTAACTATCTTATATGATAGATATCTGAGAAGCTACCATTTAAAATGATTTTAGCTCATCGGCTCCATCCAACTAAGTGGGTCATTATTTTCAACAACCCTTGACCCTAACTAAACAAATGACATTTTCTCAGGCTCCACAGATGTCACTTCAAAGGGCAGGGTCATCAACTATGAGCCAGAAAGATAAAGCAGCTTAAAAGGCCAAAAGTACCCAAGGTGCTAGCAGATAAAGGGCTTGAGTCTGCTTTCTTATAGTCATTCATTCAAGAAACATATTTTGATCATAAACTATTGGCTAGTCAGTGGGGATGTATTTGTTATATTGTTTTGCCTGGGGAGAAATGAATCCAGATAGGGCACCAGTAACCAACTAAAGAAACAACTCTATCCAATTCCAACTTGGTTGCCCAATGACTTTAAGCTACTTCGAGGAGAATGGGTGAAGGGATACTTCTACGATCAGGGAAATTCAAAGGCATCTGCATCATCAAAGTGAGCATTAGTGACCCCAAAACATCTCCATTGAAGAAAAGCCCCACACCAGCATAGGTGATGGCATTCAAAAGCTACTTAGATGGAACTCTCTATGTTCCAGTTTAGCAGCCCCTGAGACCACTGCAGCTAAGATGAGACAGCTTGGGAGGGAAAAGTGGCTGTAATCTCAGATGAGAGTGTGAAGATCTTCCCCTTACCCCTGCCATGAGGGAACGTTAATAGATGCCATATTGTGCTGGTGTCTTAGGTTTCTATTGCTGCAACCCTGACCAAAAAAGCAAGTTGAGAGGAGAGAGTTTATTAGGCTCTTACTTCAGCATTGCTGTTCATCACTGAAGGAAATCAGGACAGGAACTCAAACAGGGCAGGATCCCAGAGGCAGGAGTTGATGCAGAGTCCATGGAGGGGTGCTGCTTACTGGCTTGCTCCCCATGGCTTGCTCAGCCCACCTTCTTATAGAACCCAGGACCAGAAGCCCAGAAATGGCACTACCCACCATTGGGCTGGACCCTCCCTCATTGATCACTAAATGAGAAAACACCTTACAGCTGGATCTTGAGGAAGCATTTCCTCAGCTGAGGCTCCTTCTTGTAGCACAAATCGTTAGAAGGTCTTATTAATAAAATCAAACCTGGAGCCAGGTATTGGGGTGAATTCTGGAAGATCAGAGAAGCAGAACAAGCCACAGCCACCTCACTTTTGCCAATTCCTCAGCTGATCCTGTTTCCTTAGACTGGAAGCCTCTGAGTCCTTACCCAGAGTGAATCTCTGCTGAACCGCTGCTAGAAGCCTAAAAGCTTAACCAGGCTATAGTTCCTCATCCTCATACCTTAAATACCTTTCTGCCTCCTGCCATTACTTCCTGGGATTAAAGGTGTGTGTCACCATGCTTGGCTGTTTCCAGTGTGGCTTTGAACTCACAGAGATCCAGGCGGATCTCTGCCTCTGGAATGCTAGGATTAAAGGCATGTCCTACCACTGTCTAACCTCTGTGTTTAATATTGTGGCTGTTCTGTTCTCTGACCCCAGATAAGTTTATTAGAGTGCACAATATTTTGGGGAACACAATACCACCACACCTTCCTCAGATGACTCTAGCTTGTGTCAAATTGACACACAAAACCACCTAGTACAGCTGGTCTTGCATAGGTGAATCAATCAAATCTGCTCTGACTGTGAGATGAAAATGTTCTTGTCATACACAGAGGACCACACTTCACAATAGTCGCAAGTGGGAAAGACCCACTTTCTGTTCTGAAGTCCATTATAGTCTGTCTTAGTTAGGGTTCTATTGCTATGAAGAGACACCATGACCACGGCAATTCTTATAAAGGAAAATATTTAACTGGAGCTGACTTTCAGAAGTTTAGTCCATTATCATTACGGAAAGAAGCATGGTGGCATGCAGGCAGACATGGTGCTGGAGAAGGAGCTGAGAGTTCTATAGCTTGATCTGCAGGCTGCAGAAGGAGAGATCATGTGCCACACTGGGTGTAGCTTGAGCATATAAAACCTCAAAACCTGCCTCCATAGTGACAAACTTCCTCCAACAAGGCCACACCCCCTAATAGTGCCACTCCCTATGGGCCAAGCATTCAAATATAGAGTCTATGGGGGCCATTCCTATTCAAACCACCACACAGGCTAAAAAAGACAGCAATCAAATGATCGTGGAAGCAATGCTCTGAAGTAAGGGTGTTAGTGCTGTGAGGACATCTGAGGAGAAACATGGCCCTCATCCTGGAACTCTTCTACAAGAAGAGATTCAAGTGGTCTAGCCAAGAAAATGAACTGGTGTTTGGGTTCAGGAGTGGGCTGAAAACATTTAATGTTCACATTAATGTTTATGTAATGTTTGTTTAGCTAGAATGAGAAGATCAAAGGCTTCACGGTACAAGATGAGGCCCCGGGGGGAAGTGGGCAGGGACCAAACCACACAGAGCTTTGTTGTCCTAAAAGCTAACCACTCAGTTCTCCTACCAGGCAAAGCACATGGGACTAGCGATCTGAGCTGCTTCTTTTCTGGATCTTCTACAGATCACATGGGGGCACACTTCCTTCCCCTGGGTCAACAATTCACAGCCAAACACTGAATGTCCCCGGGTATTTGGTGTGGGGGTGGGTAACAACCATCAGACAAAAGGGTCCTTTAATAGCAACATTGGCTCAGAGCCACGTTGACCTGGGCAGGGTGTTCTCAGAACTTTTGTGGCAATCTGAGCCTCTTCCTGTCTAGCCTGCCTTCCTCTTCCCGAGAGCTGCATGGCAATCTGACATTCCTCTACATTCTCCAACTCCCACTCAATAGGTGTACCTCCCAAGAAATACCTTGCACAGCTAATCCCATTTTAGCATTCGTTTCTTGAGGAACTTGAACAGTTTGTTCCCCATGATTGGAATTTTTGCCCTGTGTTGTATGATATCTTGTTTGTGTTCTGATAAATAAAGCTTGCCTGGAGATCAGAGTGCGGAGCTAGCCCCTAGTTAACCATAGAGGCCAGGCAGTGGTGGCACACACCTTTAATCCCAGCACTTGGGAGGAGGAAGCAGGAAGATCAGGAGTTCAGGGCCACCTTGGGCTACGAGATTGATCCCATCTAAGAGAGAATATTTAGAGCCCGGCAGTGGTGGCACACACCTTTAATCCTAGCACCAGGGAGGTGGAAACAGGAATATAAAGCGGGTGGAGACAGGATCTCAGCCACTCATTCAGTCTGAGGATTCCTAGAGACACAATCTCCCCCTTTCAGTGTGAGATTTCATAGCAGTAAGAAGTCTCTAGAGGAATGACTGATGCTCTGCTTCTCCAATCTTCCAGCTTTCACCCTCGATATCTGGCTCCGGGTTTTTATTGTTAGACTAATTAGGATCATGCTTCAGCCTTGTTTTTTTGTGTGTTTGTTTTATTCTTCTCTTATACATTACCTCCCCCCCACCTCCCGACACCGTAGTTTCCCCTCCCTTCACTCTTTCCCATCCTCCTCCACACCTCCCCTCTCCCCTTCTTGCCTTTCTTTAACTTAAGAGCAACCAGAAGTTGTGCGTTTAAAACTCTGGACTGACATCATCAGATTTATGGGCTGAGGAAAAAGAAAACAAGTTACTGGCACCAATGTGGGGAACAGATTGAATGTAGGCAAGAATGGATGCAGGGGACTGGCTAACTCTGTCTGGCAGAGCCTGGATGAGATGATGGTTAGATTAGGGTAGTGGCGATGGAGATGGTAAGAAGTGGGTGATCTTGAGAAATAGCCCGGAAGTAAAGCCAACAAGACACAGTGGTAGACTATAGCCACCGGAAAAGAGAAGAAGCTCATCACCATGGAGACCAGCCCAGATTTGCTCACACAAGAAAGGCAGCAACCCGGAAGGACAAGCCCTAGTGCTCTAAGTGGTGTGGTCAAGCTCTAAGTCAATACAGTGGTCAATTATACAAAAGCAGTGCCTGGGAGAAACGAGGTCTTGAAGTTATAGAGAACAATAGTTCACAGAAAGACTGGGAATACACCTCAGTAGTAGAGTGCTTGCCTAGCAAGCATGAGTGAAGCTATGATTTTAATTCCCAATAGTAATAAATAAATAAGTAAACAAACAAACAAACAAATAAATAAATAAAACAAAGTGTATGCTGATACATGCCTGTAATTTCAGCACACAGAAAGCAAAAACAGGAGCATCACCCAAGTTCAAGGCCAACCTTGTTTACTTTGTGAGTTCTAGTCAACCTCAGGCTTGGAACATTCTCTCTGGAACATAGCAACATTCTGTCTCAAAAAACAAAACAACAAAAACCCCATACAGTAATTGCTTAGAACACTACAGTGGTTCCTCATTTCTGTCAAGACCAAGATAACATCTTACCACACACACGGTGTACCACATAGCATTCTCTCCCTGAGCTACATTCTTTGTGGTGATCTCTATCTCAGATTCCTTCTCCTTGCCCCATGCCTGTGTCTGGCCATTGTTAGACATTTTAAGGCTCATTGCAGATTCCATAATTTTTCTTAAAGATTTTTACTTATTTATTTGCGTGCGTGTGTGCATGCGCGCGCGCACGAGCGCCGCATGTGTGCAAGTGCCTGAGGAGGCCAGAGAGAGCATTGGATCCCTCAGAGCTGGAGTTATATGCAGTTGTAAGCCACCTTACATGGCTACTGGGATCCAGACTTGTGTCTGATGGAAGAGTAGCAATTAGCTACCATTGCTCCAGGTCACTCACTCCCATTTCCATATTTTTATTTATTCTCCCTTCCTAGAATATTGCCCTTTGTCCCCTTCCACAACCTATGACAACATCAACATCAGAACAATCAAATCTCAACTTCCCCATGAAGACTCTGTAAATGGTCTCTGCCTTCCTCGGTCACTCTTCTCTGTAAATCCTTATCGATCAAATAGTTTTTAGCTGCTTTATGTGTGTTTTGCTTTTTACTTTGGCTTTCCACATACCTTGTTTTCCACAACTAGATGGGAAATTCATAGAAGAAAGAAATTCTGGCCGGGCGGTAGTGGCGCACGCCTTTAATCCCAGCACTTGGGAGGCAGAGGCAGGCGGATCTCTGTGAGTTCGAGGCCAGCCTGGGCTACCAAGTGAGTTCCAGGAAAGGCGCAAAGCTTTCACAGAGAAACCCTGTCTCAAAAAAAACAAAAAAACAAAAAAAGAAAGAAAGAAAAAAAGAAATTCTGTCTTGTGTCTATTGCCTTATGGAATATAAATTTGAACAGTGTTTTCAAGAGTTATTACCCTCTACAGAGGAGCCCCCCCACACACACACACAGTTAACAAGTGACTGAATTGAATGTAGGTATTATTTCCAGCTTCATGGTCCTGTGAAACGACAGTGAATAGGCTCCCAATTCATAGATGGTATCTTTTGGGGTTGTTGGTCTGCGTTTGTTTTTCAGTGGGGCAGGGTGTGGCTAGGAATAGGACCTCCAGACTAAAAGTCCAAAGATGGGTAAACTTAGCCAAAGGAGAGGAGAGCGGGAAGAAAAGAGTCTGAGCTGATATTTCACAAAGAATGTGGAGAAAGAAGAAGCAGATATCTTGAGTCTTTGGGAGGGGCAAGTATCAAGCTAAATCATGGGCTTACTAGCTAGAGACAGTGAGAGAAGAGCAGTAGTGAGGCTGGAAGCTAGGGTCTTCAATCCTGAAGATGTTTTCTAGGGTCTGTGTTGTCCCTGAAAATGTCATGATTAATACAGCAAATCATTCTAGCACCAGTGGTTCTCAACCTTCCTCATGCTGTGGCCCTTTAATGCAGTTCCTCATGTTGTGGTGACCCCCAACCATAAAATTATTTCATTGCTACTTCATAACTGTACGTTTGCTACTGTTATGAATTGTAATGTAAATATTTGATATGCAGGATATCTGATATGTGACACTCAAAGGGGTCACAACCCATAGGTTGAGAACCACTGTTCTAGAAGTCTTGGGCTCAGACAATGGCATAGCCAATAAAGCCCTTGCCTTGCAAGCATGAGGACCTGGCTTTGATCTCCAGAACCCATCTGAAAATGCAAGGGCATTTTGTAATCCCAGAGCTGGGGAGGCAAAGATAGGCAGATCCCCGGAGAATTACTGGTTAGCTTTAAGCCAATGAGAGATCCTGTCTCAAAAAAAAAAAAAAAAACAACTTTAGATGATTCTTAAGGAATGGCACCCAAGATTGTTCTCTGACCTATATACACGCATCTACACACGCGCGCGCGCACACACACACGTACATGCATCTGGACACACACATAACCTGCACACACATACACACACACATAAGAAATGGACCCTGTGTATAAGTGGTTAAGACGTGAAAGCTGTGCCCTTATAGAAGATTAAGGAACAGAAAGCCCTTCTGCCTGCTGAAGACACATAGAAGCCACCATATGTGAGGATCACAAAATAAAAATATCAACACGCTCCACAATACTAATTAGTCCTTTCTTAAGTCTCATAAATGGTTAGTCGACTTCATTTTAGAAAAGACCCTATCTAGACACCAAATCTGTTGGCACTTTCATTTTGAATTTTCTGACCTGTGAGCTGTGAGCATTTCTCTTGATTATAAATTACCCAGTCTAGAGTGTTTTCATTATAGCAGTCTCTACCACAATTTCCTTTTGTCCTACACATGGTCCTTTTGTTGGAGATGAAGATTAGGCCCAGTGTCAGTAGAGACCAATTGCAAGTCAGGAGGGGGGCAGAGAGGTTGGGAGATGTCCTTGTCGTCAAGGGAAAGGCCTGTGAAGGGACATTAGCCTCAGACTCCACTTAGAAAAATTAGTAAGGACACCTGTAGAAACAGGTCAAGGTTGCCACTGTCTCTTGCCTCTCTATTTGAAAAAAAAAAAATCACAAAATCATGTAATTTCATGACCATGATTAGTATGGGCTCACTCTATAGATAGATAGACAGATAGATGATAGATAATATAAGCTGCACTTTTTTCCTATTCAATAGCCATGTTCTAAAACTACAGTTAGTGAAAAGTAATTTTACAAGCAAGTCACCCAACACATGCTTCTTTTATTGTGACTTTTAAAAATAAAAATAGCAACATGCTCCACAATACTAATTAGTCCTTTCTTAAGTCTCATAAATGGTTAGTCGACTTCATTTTAGAAAAGGCCAGTTATTTTGTGGAAAGCTCCTGGGAAGAAAAAGGCAAAGAATAAGTTGAGTCTACCAAGCTGTTTTCTCACAGGTTCCCAGCAAGACAGCATGCATCCCAGTGATGCAGCTAATGTAGAATTTTCTTTAGACATAGCTGAAGCTCTAATCATCCAGATCCCGCTGTGGGAGCAAATTAGTTCCAAATATAAGGTTGGCATTTTGCAAAGTGCATTAACTCCTTCAAGTCAGGTGACCACAAAATAAATATCCTGGAACAGCCCCGGATGGTTGTACCAATTCAAATAGAGGGCAGGAGAAAGAGAGTGGGTTGCAGTGGTCACTTGGGAATAACTAAATGGGCTCCCAAGTGGCCTGTTTATTTAAAGAGTTTCCGGGTGACTGAAAACAGCTCATTATGTTTCCACCTGGAGTTCCTCCTTTGATGAGCAATGGAGCAGATTGTTCAATGTCCGAGCTTTGGTTTGGCTTTCCTCACTAAGAAAATGCTCAGGCATTTTCCATTGTAAGACTGAAAAGCAAAATGAAGTTCATAAAGGCAATTTTCTGGGAGGCGAGGTCAGCTTCCCTGGGTTCTCTTCACCTCTCTGACCATGAATAATAGTGTTTATGTACACTGATCCCAGGAATTGAGATAGAAATAGATCAGTAATACACACCTTTGAGTATTTATTTTAAAAAAAGATGAATATAGGCAGAAAAATTGAAAATGATGCATTTAGTTTAATTTTGGAAATATTTCCACTGGAAAAGAGTTCAAGTAAGACTTTGCAATTTATAGAAAACTGCGAGAGATTTAGAAACAACCTAAATGTCCAATGATGAGTCAATGGATGAGTCATCTCTGGCAGGGCCACATAATGACCTATCATCTTATTACCGGTATAATATTTATGAAGAATTTTTATAGCATGGAACTATGTGATCATAATTATATTCTGATTAATTTACAGAGGAAAAATCTAGATCAAAACACAATGATAAAAGAATTTATTTTGAGAGAAAGATCTGTGACCAAATTTTTTAAATACTTTTTTACTTATTTTTGTTATTTTATCCATATGTATGTGTGAATGTATGATATTATGTAAGTGCCTATGGAGGCCAGAAGTGGGTACTGGATCCCCTATAACTGGAACTACGGATGGTTGTGAGCTGCCATGTGGGTGCTGGAAACTGAGCCCAGGTACTCTGGAAGAACAGCCTACCAGTGCTCTTAATTGCTGAGCCATCTTCCAGCCTTACACGCCACTTCCTGATTTGTTCTCTTATCTATAGTGATTAAGACTTTCACATGTTACAAATTCAAGCTAATCATATTTCACTTTTCACAATACAATACTAAACCTGGAAAATGTTTTGGTGGAAATAGAACAGTCCCCAAATGCAATGTTCTTTGTTTGATTTTCTCAGACAGTATCTCAAGGAGCCCAGGCTGGTCTCAAACTCACTGTGTAAGAAGGATGAGCTTCAGCTCCTACTGCTTCTGCATTGCTTACAGTTACTCATCGTGGTAGTATAGGAATGGTCCCATACACTCATATATTTGAATGCTTGGTCATTACAGAGGGGCACTAAATGACAGGGAATAGGAGGTATGGCCTTGTTTGGAGAGGTGTGGCCTTGTTGGAAGAAGTGTGTTACTAGGTGTAGGCTTTGGAGTTTCAAATGCTCAAGCCAGGCCCAGTGTCTCTCTCTTTCTGCTGTCTGCCGATCAGGATGTAGAACTCTCAGCTACCTCTCCAGCACCATGTCTGCCTGCCTGCCACCATGCTTCCCACCATGACAATCATGTGGCAAACCTCTGAATCTGTAAGCCAGCCCCAACTAAATGTCTTCCTTTATAAGAGTTGCTATGGTCATGGTGTCTCTTTACGGCAATAGAACATTAAGACCCTCATAAAATGCACATTACAACATATACTAACAAAAAGGCTCATGTAGGCTATCATACTGAAAGTACCTTAAAATCCTCAAATCCTACACTATTCCTGTGATTCTCCACATAACATTTAACTCTTTAAAATTTTCTGTCAAGCCAACACTAAGAATTTCTTCACTGTATCAGGCTTATCTCCTTCAGCTCTCACTCACACACCAGATTGGACAACATAATTTGGACAGCTCAGTGCAAATGGACAACACATGACTATTGGTCTTAAAAGCAAACCAAAATGGTGGTTTTATGATAATATGTAAAATGTATATTTTCCTTTTAAAAAAAAAAACCTCATTACTTATGGTAGGAATATGGTATGATAGGAATAATAGTGATAGGTGAAATAAAAATACTATTGTGTGATAGACTCTTCCTGGGGAGACACAACACGCTCATCTATTAACCCCAAATAAGAGGGCTACGACAGGCCAAAGTCTGATACTTAAGTCTAAATACCAGTTTTATTGGGGTCACTTACAGAAATATGGGTGAGGAGTTGCTTACAAGGGCAGAAATGACTCAAAGGTAGCTGTATCACCAAAGCCCACACCAGCATGAGGAACCGCTCACCCAATCTGGAAATCTGGAGTACACTACGCAGTCTGCAGGCAGCTCAGCGGGTTGAACATGTGCTTCCTAGGTGACTCAGTTGGTCTGAGCCTCCTCCAAGTAGGTCAGCTGTCGTTATTGTTTCTGGGCAGTTTAGCTGCTCTAAGCTTCTTCCAGGTGACTGGGTTTGTCTGAGAGGGACTCTCAGCAGTCTTTACTGTTGACTGTTGGGTAGGAGGGACCTAGTGAATCTAGTCAGTTTCAGGAACTTCCTGAAGTGATTTTGATTTTATTTAATAACAATATTTTAATTTATTTATTAATTGAATCAATCATAATTTTGCTTAATAAAATCAGTGAGGACTCCTAGTAATGGAGAAGATGGAGCCAGAACCAGCCATCTTCTATAACCAGGGTAGGTCCCACCGATGGGACTGGGACACCAATCCAGTCACAAAGTCTATGACCCATAATCTGCCCGGCCTGCAAGATGTGCTGGGGCAATGGTGACTCAGAGCTTGTGGAAGTGCCCAACAATGACTGGTCTAACCTGAGACCCACATCATGAGAGGGAGTCTATACCCCACACTGTCTAGATGGCTAGGATCTGGAAGCTGGATGGCTCATAGACCTAGGGAAGAACCAAAGACAACTGACAAAGAGAGAGAGGGGGGGGGGACTTTCTCAGGCAGCTGATGAAAGCAGATACAGAGACTCACAGCCAAACATTAGGTGGAGCCAGGGGAACCCCACAGAAGAGGGGGAAGGACTGTAGGAGCCAGAGGGGTCAAAGACATCAGGAGAACACGGCCCACAGAATCAATTAAGCAGGGCTCATAGGGGCTCACAGAGACTGAAGCAACAATCATGGAGTCTCTATGGGTCTGAACTAGGTCCTCTGCATATACGCTATGTCTGTGTAGTTCAGTGTTCTTGTGGGTCTCCTAACAGTGGGAATGGGAGTTTGTCTCTGACTCTTTTGCCTGCTTTCGGGGCCTATTTCCTCCGAATGGGTTGCCTCGTCCAGCCTTGATATGAGAGTTTGTGCAGTCTTATTGCATATTGTTATGTCTAGTTCAGTTGATATCCTGGGAGGCCTGCTCTTTTCTGAAGGGAAATGGAGGAGCAGTAGATCCAGGAGAGAGAGGAGGAGCTGGGAATTGGGAGGAGGGGAAGGAGGAAGAGGAGGCTGTGGTTGGGAGTATTAAAAGAGAGAGGAATAAATAAAATAAATGCTTTTAACTAAAAAATTAAATAAGTAACTTTTTGTTATTATACTGCATTAATTATATGGCTTTTATGAGCCAGAAGGGGTGGCTCACATCTATAATCCTAGCACTCAGCCAGCCTGAGCTACAGAATGAGACCGTAACTCAAACGAAAACTTCTGATTCACTTTCCTACAAATTCACTCATTAAGTTACTGAACTGTTTTGCTCTTAGAAGCTTCATTTTTAATTAAGATGACCAGAATAATGTCATTTGCTCCCTTTAAATGCAAAATTGCAAGCTATTTTTAAACAACTCGGTTCTGAAATGAATCTGCTGAGTTAACTTTCTTTGAAGCTGTCCACTGTTATTGAAAGTACTTCTTTTCCTTTGGCTACAACAACACTGAAGTAAATTACTGATGAATCCAGCTGGTGAGACGGTTCAACAGGTGAAGGCACTTACTGCCATGCTTGATCCTCAGAACCCACAGGGTGAGAGGAGAGAACTTTTTCCTGTAAGCTATCCTCAGACCTCCACAACACACATGTCATCACACACACACACACACACACACACACACACACCTGTATATCTTACTTTCACTCTTACTCCGTGGCTGACTGGGTGCCTGGGTGGCTAGCCCCAGCGTCCTCTTCTCCTTCTTCTCTTGCTCTTTCTTCTTTTCCCTCCAGACTTCTCCTTCTATTTATTCTCTCTGCTGCCAGCCCCACCTATACTTTCTCCTGCCTCACCATTGGCCATTCAGTGCTTTATTAGACTGTCAGGTGTTTTAGACAGGCACAGTAACACAGCTTCACAGAGTTAAACAAATGGAGCCTAAAAGAATGCAGCACATCTTTGAATCATTAAACAAATGTTCCACAGCATAAACAAATGTAACACATCTTAAAACAATGTTCTACAACAAGGTCTTAACTCTAACACAGTAAAACTATATATAATAAGAACAATTATCAGGTAAAAATTACATTCACAATGTCCAATTCATTAGTATTTATCAAATTCTGGGAAAGTACTCTATTTTCTATCCTATCTAGGTGAGTCCAAAGTTTTATACCTAAACCATTTTCTATCATAACTTGTACTACCAACCTAAAAATATCTTTTTAGACCTTAAAACTTTTTTTAGGTAAACAACTTAAAGTTTTACATTTCTCAATCTTAAAAACTTTACATCTCTTTTGTAAGTTTCTTTTCTGAATCTAGTAACAAAGAAGACAGTATAACTATCTAGTCTTCAATCCCTATCTCAGACCCAAGAAGGATAAAATACTTCGTGAGTAAAGAGGGAGTATAGCGCAAACAAAGTCTAAAACTATAGAAATGACAGAGACAGCTGGTTGCCTGGACAGCCACCCAAGTTTCCCCTACAATGTTGGGGCATCCATCTTCTACCTATAGTCCTAGAATATCTGGCAGACTTTTCTGTGAAGCAGGAATTTTGAAGGCCTGTCCTACCTCATCTTGGCAATGTTCAGCAGTTGCCTACTTTTGTGTGTCCTGCTGGTCCAATTTGGACAGCATCTGTCAGCAGTCAAGGCAAGGGAAGTTTCTTGCCCAGTGGCTAATTTTGCCACAAACAATAAAAGCAAACTCCATATGGAGGTTCTTTGACGCCCATCATTTTCTCTGAATTGATTGGAGCTGCCAGGAGGAGACATATATTGCTATCATGAACAGCCTTTTGTTATTAAAACATCTTAAATGTAATATAATATATCTGTAGATCTCTGAAGTGTTTGAAGACCACGTATCTATCTAAAATATATCTCTGCTTCACCTTGAAAACATACTTAACATGATTACAAGTTTGACTGTTATAGATGACTAAGTGCTAGCCTACATTTTTAAAATTTTTCTAAATAGTTTGTAACAATAGCTTTCAAGGACTAGAACTTTACATTTTTAAATGAGCTGTGTAGGTACAATTCCTTAAACAGGAGGAGAAACAGAGAAACATATATACAGTACGTTATAACAAAAATAACCTAAAATTTGAATCAATATAAAAAAAATCCATACCAAAGTAAAATATTTGAGAGTAGTAGTAGCTTTCTAGTTTAAAATTTAATAATCTACTCTTTTATCCTCTCATTCCTATACCCCCTTTTTCTTTTCAGAAAGAGAGCCATGAATCTAACCTCCTTTGCTTAGTTTCTTCCTCAACCATGACCAATATCAATTTACAACCCCCCTAAACATTGACAAACATCCATAGCCCATCAAACTACCAAAAACCACCCACCCCACCTCTCTGGAATGTGGATATCATTCTCTTAAAATTACTTCCTGTTTTCTGGGAGTGATGGAATCTTTAGGGGACCCTGAGAAAATTGGGATAATGGTCAAGTCCTGTGAGAACTAGCTGTATCATTTGTTGTTCAGTTTCTGTGTGATGGGAAAGTGCAGGGCTTATCTGGTCTTGGCTAGAGTAGTTTATGAGGCTGGACTATCTTAGCTAGCCAGTTTGAAGTTGTTCTGTGCTGTGGAATAATCCTTTTCTACACCATGAATATGTATTACTCTCATTGGTTAATAAAAAACTGACAGGCAGGTAGCTGGGCAGGAAGTTAGGCAGGAAAGCCAAACTGAGAATGCTGGGAAGGAGAAGGGTGGAATCAGGAGTTACCAGCCAGACGCAGAGGAAGCAAGATGAGAATGTTGTACTGAGAAAAGATACCAAGCCATGTGACTAAACATAGATAAGAATTATGGGTTAATTTAAGTGTAAGAGCTAGTTAGTAATAAGCCTGAGATACCAGCCAAGCACATACAATTAATATAAGCCTCTGTGTGGTAATTTTGGAAGTGGCTGCTGAGTATTTGGGAGTTGCTTGTGGGACAGAAACTTCTGCCTACAGTTCTGGATGCAGATTTTTTGAGGAAACTATAACAGAGGCATTCTGAAAGACTGGATCACCTGGGCTACTTGCCTTATCTTTATTGATGTCTGGTCCTTTTTTTTTCCCTGAAAACACAAACTTTTAAAGGTAACATACATATCTGCATTAACACAAGTGTGGAATACGCAGTGTGCACAAATCAGCTGAAGATGATTCTCTGCTCTATTTTTTTATCTGCTCTGTGTTTGAGTAGGTAAAAGGCATCTGTCAACTTTATAAGTCTACATAACCCAACTCTCATGAGGACTCCATAGACAACAAGATTTATCATGTCTCATCCAGTCTCAGAGCTGTTCCCACAGTAGAGGGATCAGCATACATGTCACCTGTCTTGTAGTTTTTCTTGGTTTCTTCCTTCATATCTGTAGCCAAGATTTTCAGGAGGTCTTCCCCTGGTCAAATCTGATCTTTATAAATTTTGAAGGAATTCAAGGCTTTTCATTTCCTGTGGAAACAAAAACATAACCTCTCTTCCAATGCAACACATCTTCTGACTTCCATTCTCAAGTTAAGACATTCTTAAAATATATAGGCTTATTTAATTTAGCAGTATTTTCCATAATCCAATGTTTCTCAGCAGCTTTTTTTTTTTGCTTATTAGCATTTAAAAACTTTAAAGTTATTAAAGCACTATATAGGATCCAGATGTCCTGTGCATTTCCCATCCTTACATGGCTTGTTCTTTTTATATTATTTTACTCTCTCTTTAAAGATTTTATTATCATTAAACTATTTCTTTTCTTTCTTCAGCATCTAAGCACATTTTCAAGCATATTGTTCCTGTTCAGAGGGTTTTTTGGGTCTGGACCTGGCTTTCTGTGCATCTGCAGCCTTTCCTGACCTTATGAGCCAAACTTTAAATGGCTAGGCCATCCCGTAGTGTGGCTCCACTGAGCACATGGCACAGGCAGCTGGCTCCACCCACCTTGGGTTGGTCCAGCAGGCTACCCCACTGGTTCTGGTCCGCAGCTGCTGTCTGCCCTTCTGTGAGAGCCTAGCCTTATGCCTGCGGGTGTCAACTGGGAAGTTGGTGGGCCCACGCTGCAGCAGGCGTTTCTTCCTACTACCAAGTAGTAACTGCTCAAGCGCTCTGCTGCATAGCAGGGCCCGTTAAAGAAACCATGCCTCTCTACTCCACGAGCACCGGGACTTCCTGCGGTTACTAGGAAGCCATGCCCGGCTCCGTGTTCAGAACTTTTCTTTTTTTGTTGTTCGGCTCTTCAGGCCCTATGTGGATATACACGCCCCACGTTGGATACCAGTTGTTGTGTTTATCTAAGTTCTTCTATCAGTGAAGACTCAGGAGTCAAATATCAGGGTGAAAATCTATTGCCAATAAAGATTCGGGAGTCCAATATCGGGGTGAAAACCTGATAGGTCAAAGAAGTGGCGGAAGAGCGGCCAGATCGAAGGGATCATGAAGTCTCCAAGTCCATCCCTGCTCCTTTCTGTGTGTCTTCTTTATCTGGATTCCTGGCTTCTCTATGGTTAATTCCCAACAGCTAATCACTGGCTCCACCCCCCGATTCAAGGTTAACTTTATTAACACAATCTCGGGGTGTCAGAGTATGATCAAATATCCCACAACAAAAGACAGAGCAGAGGGAGATACATATTCGAGCAACTCCTCAACTCATTTTCATTCCAGACTCTGCAGAGCGACAGACTAACGACGGTCTCTCCTTGGATGTCTTCTCTGCTTTTTCCTGCATACCCTGACCTCAGTGTGTCTAACTGAATACATCATCTCTTCTCTGCATTTATTACTCCTACCTGTCTCAGGTCTTGGAACCACCACCCAAATATGTCAAGTCAGAAGATTTCCACCACTTGTGTGAATTCCAAGGACCAAACTCAGGGTCATAGGGCTTGAAAACTGAAAGAGTAAAATTGGTTTCAGTCTTGGGTTGAGGAATGTTGACTGCTGTGGGGTTGGAAGGCCAGATAGGGTATCAGTTTGGGACCCAGAAGATTCGAGGTGACAGTTGAACAAGGCTATTGAGTAGAAAGTTACATATGAGCTCAGGGGACAGATCTGGGGCCATAAACACACACACATGACACTTAATGCCATGAAGCTGAATCAGATCACAAAGGAATGAAGAAGGAAGAGGGAAGTTCCCGGCCTGAGCGTCGGATGAGCAGCCGGTGGGGAAGAAGGAAAATAAGAGGACCGTTGTAATGGCAGCCAGGGAACAAGTAGGTTTAAAAATGAAACCCTAGCCGGGCGGTGGTGGCGCACGCCTTTAATCCCAGCACTCGGGAGGCAGAGGCAGGCGGATCTCTGTGAGTTCGAGGCCAGCCTGGGCTACCAAGTGAGTTCCAGGAAAGGCGCAAAGCTACACAGAGAAACCCAGTCTCAAAAACCCAAAAAAAAAAACTCTTACGATCTTGAAACCCTAACAGACAGATTAAATCAGGATGGCAAGCAAGCAGATTTTGCAATATAGTTTCAGTGGGATGGTATCAGAGTAAGTCCTGATAAGACAGTGTGGAAAGAAAATAGAAGAAAGGAAAGCAATGGCAAGTGCAGTAGCTCACATCACTAATCCAGCCCTCGGGAGGCAGAGACAAGTGGAGCTCTGGGAGTTCAAGGCCTGCCTGGTCTACATAGCAAGTTCCGGGACCACCAGTGCTGCATAGTGAGGCTCTTGTTTATGGAAGATAACAAGCCACATGCTTTCACTCCCCTAAACAAGTTTGTTTGACCCATCTGCACCGGATGTGCTTGGTCACATGTGGGTGGGAGGTTCACGGGCAGGAGATACGGCAGGATGGATGCTTGCTCCTGACTGGCCCTGATGGGAAATATGAATTGTGGTTTGGCCCTCTCAAGCCCCTGCAAACTGTGATCATTTCCTGGGAACCCAGGTATGGACTTGGCCAGAGCTCATCCACCTGGCCAGTATTTACTTAAAGCTTACTTCAAATCTGACTTTAAACTGTCTGTGGTGGTGGTCTTATTCTCAACTGATGGGATTAACAGGATCCCCAGGACCCATGTGATACAAGGAGAGGACTAACTCCTGAAAGTTGTTCTCTGACTTCCACAAGCACACTGTGGCACATGCATACACACACACACACACACACACACACACACACACACACACACAAATGTAATAAAGAATTAAAGCTTAAGAAATTATAGTTTGTGTAACTATAGACTACGAGGTATGTTGGAGCCCACTAGGTTTCCTACTGGCTGTCCCCAGCAGGACTACATAAGAGATTGATTGGACCACGGGCCTGGGTACCAGATGACTGTAACTAGCAAGGGGGAGATCTTTTGCTCCACCATTTGGCATTGTGATAAATAGTCCTTTGGAATAAAGCTCTGGGCTGGTGGATAAGGATCCAGGCCCACTCAAGTCTATCCTGTGTTTTCTCTGTTTCTTTACTCTTTATTTCTAATGAAGTCTCTTATCTCTCATTCCTCAAGAGTTCTTGGGGTAAATAAGTGTGGAGGCTGGTCTGCCACAGAAGTGGAAGAGATAATCATTGCAGCGCTGTCACGTGTGGTGACCATGGACAGAATCAGGACACAATGAGACCCATAGCTAGTCTGAATGCAGGTACCCAGGTGCTGGGGTGGACGGGACCAGTGAAGGCTTGTGGGAGCTCTCTGCTGATGCTTCCATTCTGCAGTCAAATGTACATCATGACAATTAGCCAGGACAGGTGAGAGAATGACCAGATGAAAAAAAAATGCTGTGACTATTATGGGGAACTAGGGCATCCTTGAACTCAGTGAACGTAAACTTCAAACAAAACTTGTTTGTTTTTTTCCTCTCCAGCCATGTTTGAGAAGAAGAGAAAGTGTGCAGAGAATTTTATCTAAATCATGTGGAGCTCTGCCTAGTTAGCATGAAAAGGAGATAAGAGGCCGGAGATGTATTCCAAAGAGGTGCTTGAGATAGATCGGCTGTTTGAGCCAGATAAGGTAAGGATCCACACCGAGGTGAAGTGAGATGAACAGGTTGCAGGGGTAGAGTTAAGGACTGTTGGCACTGGATACTAGAAGGAGCAAGCTAGAGAGATGGAGGGTGGCAGTCTGAAAATCCGAACCCTACAAATGAAATTATGAGGCGGTGTGTGTGTGTGTGTGTGTGTGTGTGTGTGTCGTGTGTGTGTGTGTGTGTGTGTATGTGTGTGTGTGTATGTGTGTGTGTGTCTGTGTGTGTGTGTGTGTGTGTGTGTGATGAGCCTTAAGGTCTCACTGGGAGTTAGCAGTGTCAAAGACTGTTGAGCAAGAAGGACTCAAGAACAGCAGCCTAGAACGTGACACATGCACTGGAATCGCCACGTTTTATGCAAAGGACAAATTTTGGAAGGATACTGATCCAGATCTCAGGGTGCCGTGATATCATTCTCCCACTTTTCACGGTGACAGTTTCACACCTTCCCTCCTCTCTTCACGCCGTCAGCACAGTCTCTCCCTTTGCTCTCGGCAGATGTCTTGCTTCTTTAGGAAAACCAGAATTCCCCTAAGAAAATGAAATCGATCTGAGGAGGACCCCAAATGCACTCACAAGCTCTAGCTCACCACTTTCTGGCATTCACCCCCACGTTCTCTCTCTACCTTCCCTTCTGCTTGGAAGACAGACCTTTGACCTGCCCTGTGCTCCTGGACACACGTCTTCGGATCGCTTCTCCCCTCCGTGAGCCTTACTCCTGTCGTGGTTTTGCCCAGTCCCCTGACAGGAGCTGGAGGCTGCCACACTAACTGCACTCTCTCTCTCACCTGGACTACTGAGGGTAATAGGTCATGTACTGGGAGACCACACCTAGGACCTGGTGCATACTAAGCGTATTCTGCCGCTGAGCTACACCCTCATCCCCAGTTACATTTAACTAGTCTTCCAGCTTCTATCATGCCTCTTCCTTACTGCTTTCCCACAGATATGCCCTCCTTATCATCCAGAATGATTATTCAAAATACTACAATAAATCTATATGTCACGTGCACAAGATTATTCTCATTTCCTGCTCTAAACCTTCTGATCACATTTAGAATAGTATCCATACATCCCATCATCATTTACAAGGCCTACATGATCTGACTTTGATTTCCCAACTCCTCTCCTGGACTTTACTTCCTTGTGAAGATTCCCCCTTAATACAACATTACCTCACATCAGCCCGCTCGCCGCTCCCCACATCCCAGGAACTTTTCGTTGTCGCGCTCTGCTTGGAGCTCTTTCCCCTCAGACCTTCTATGCTCTGCTTTCTCACCTCATTCTCTTTCAGTCACTCCAGAAGTGACCTTTCCTAAAACCAAAGCCCACACCACTGCAAATTCCCTCTCCACCCTACTGTTCATCACAGCATTTGGTCTTACCACTTTTTATTTTGTTTTCTGTACATGCTTGTTTGTTGTGATCTTATGATATGTTGACATGTGCATTTTGCTGATACTGTTTTCTTCAATCGTTCCAGGGTCAAAACCTTGATTTCTCACCCCTAAAGGAACTATAGACTTTCTCTTGCCCAAGCTGGGTCATAGAGGGGCTCCGGAGATGACTCAGTGGTTAAGAGCACTTGTTGTTCTTGAAGACCTGGGTTCAGGTGCCAGCACCTACATGGAGGCTCACAACCATCTAGACTTCAGTTCCAGGAATCTAATGTCTTCTTCTGACCTCCACAGGCACTTGGTACACACATACACATGCAGGCAGAACGCCCATACAAATCAAGGAAGGAAGGAAGGAAGGAAGGAAGGAAGGAAGGAAGGAAGGAAG
>CABHPH010001190.1:15383-42385 GCA_902168325.1 Peromyscus nudipes | reverse complement strand
TATATATATATATATATAATTTATTTAACTTTATTTTTTGTGTGTTCATATGAAGGTGTCAGAACCCCAGGAACTGGAGTTACAGACAGTTGTGAGCTGCTATGTGGATGCTGGGAATTAAACCAGGGTCCTCTGGAAGAGCAGCCAGTGCTGGGATTAAAGGCATGTGCCACCACCACCCTGCTGAGATACATGAATTCTTAATAAATGAGAGACCTGGTTTCAAAGTCAACAGTTACATGTTGTAGCTAAGTACACTTAGGGGAATTATTTTTCTGTTTTGAATCACACTGCTAGAAGGCAGAAGGGCATTTTTTTAGGCTGATTTCAGCTTTAGGAGCTTTAATTAATACTAGGTCATAGTATAAATGCATCAATTTTACTATAAGATGCCATAATTTTTTCCAGAGTGTTATAATGATGTACACTCCCAACAGGCATGTGAAAGTTTTCACATATTCCACACCACATTTTGCATTAACAACTATTCCATTAATTCTTGCCCATCTGATAGCTTACTTTAACTTTAATTTGTATGCCACTGAATTCTTGTATGTTTAAGTCATTAAAGTTTTCAATTCTTTCTCTTTCTGACCTTTGCCTATTTTCTACTGAGTGGTCTTTTTGTTATTGTCACAATTTTTTTTAATTAAACATATATTCTGGTAACCAAAAAAAAAGAGTTTTAATTAAACTTCTTCCAAAGTAATGTACTTAACCTGACATAATACTATTCAGGAATGGGACAGTAAGTTGCATATTAAAATACTGTGTATGCCAACTTTTCTTACTTTTTTCCACGGTGTTGGACAAATTATTTTGAAACCTTGATTCCTTCATCCTTATGAATAAATTGTGAGTTGTGAAATTTCCCCTAACAAAGCTTTCCGTGGAATTACTTTGTAAATACGCATGTCAGTATCAAGCACGTTTAGCCTGTTTCTGTCTGTAGCTGCTACTATGGGAGCCAGTTAATATGTATGTCAGTTACTTTTCTCATTGTCGTGACAAAGTTCCTGACAGATGCCAGTTAAGGAAGTGACAGGCTTATTCTGTCTCACGGTTTAAGGGTACAAGTCCATCACGGCAGGGAGGCACAGTGGCAGGAGCATGAGGCAACTGGTCACACTGTATACACAGTCAGGAAGCAGAGAGAGGGGAAGGCTGGATATTCAGTCCAGGACTTCACTCCATTGAAGGCGCCATCCACATTTGTGATGTGTCTTCACCCTTCAGTTGAACACTTCCAGTCCGGTGATAGTGAAGCTCAACCACTACTCTACTCCTTGTCAACTTGACATTCAAGCACATCACTTTAAATCCTAACAGTCCGTCCCTGGTCAGGAAAGTCTCATTTTTCATCTCATAAAGCAAAATGAATCTAGACCATCTCTAAAAGTCCTTGTAATTTTTGACAGTCACAAGCATTCAAAAGTTCAAAGTCTCTTCTGGGATTCAGATAATCCCTTCACTGTGAGCCCCAATATTTTTTTAAGTCCCATACTTCCAATATACAACAGCACACGGTAAACATTGCATTTGCGAAGGGAAGCATGAGCGTAGCAAAGAACTATCAGATCAAAACAAACCAAAACCCAGGAGGAAAAACACCAAATTCTGAAACTCCGAATCCAGCATCTGGGGCTTATAATGAAATCACTTGGGCTCCAAAGAGCTTAGGCAGTCCCATCCTGCTTTGCCACCCACAGTTCTTCTCTTGGACCAGCTCTACTCCATGTCTACGGCTTTCCTCAGCAGGTGTCTAGTGATCCCAGCAGCTTCAGTATTGTGGCCTTCACCTTTATAGCTTCATACAACGACCTTTATAGCCTCACACAATGGCCTTTCAGAGAATTCTACCACACATTGTCCCACACGGGTGGCTTTCTGGAACTTCGGCGCAAATCTCCATGTCCTTGGTCTTCTTGCTTTGGTCTGATCATTCCTTGTTGAACCTGTATTTCTCCCTTTTAGAACCAGCATGTGTACTCTGTGCCATTATATAATGGAAGTGGTTTTTTTTTTTTTAATTTTAAATAGGCTTACAGTTAAGAGATTGCTTTGAGTCTCAGAAGAGACTTTGGGCTTCAGAATGCCATTGGCCCTGTTATAGATATGGACTACAAGTATTTTGCATTATGAGATGGAAATGAGACTTTAGGTATGGAGTGTTATAACTTAAAGTGATGTGTTCAGGTGTCAAGTTGACAAACTATAGAGTTACAGTGGTTATCTTGATTGTCAACTTGACTGGATTTAGCATCACTATGGAAACATAAACATACCCCTGGATGTGTCTACAAGGGCAGTTCCATAAAGGTTTAACTGAGGAGGTAAACCCTGCTCTAATTGTGGGCAACAATATTTCACAAGCTAGGGTCCTAAAGGAGAAAGCAAGTCTAACATCATCATTCATCGCTCTATAATTCTTGACTAAGGCCACAATGTGAGAAGCTCCATTATAGTCTCTGCCATTATGCCTTCTCTGCCATAAGGGGCTGTATCCTTAACTGTGAGACAAAACAAACGGTTCTGTCCTTTAAGAAAAAGAAACTAAAATGTAAGCATTTAGTATTGCTGGAGTGAGTTAGGGGAGGGTAAGGAAGCAGGATGTGAGGTGTCACTTGGAGGGAAGGTAAGAAAAATTCTTAGGGGCTGGAGAGATGGCTCCATGGTAAAGAGCACCAGCTGCCCTTGTAAAGGACACAGGTTCAATTCCCAGTAATAGGTTTTCTACCACCCCCGCTCCAATAAGTTTCTCTGCCAGTGCAGTAAGCAAGACCAAGCTGAATTGAAAAAGTATAGCAACAGGTATGCTGAGCAAAGCAACTTCTGGGCGGGTTCTCTAGTCCCAGAGAAGTCACACAACCAGGCCAGGGCAGGAAAGTTTTATAGGCTGTAGGCGAGGGGTGATGATGTGTCCACCACAAGCTGGGTTTATGCTCAAGTACAGTCAAAAGCTGAGCACTTAGGTGGGACTTGGGTGGTTGGTAACTTCAGAGGAGGAGCTGCAGTAGCCGCCAAGAATGCAGAACTGGGCTTTTGGCCTTTCCTTTGTTTGCAGGAGATTCTCTGAGCAGGCAGGGTTTAGAGAGAGAGGGGGAGGGGGAAATGGGGCATTCTAGACCTGCAGGGGCAAGCTGGGGGCTCCAACCAAACACCTAGAACCCACATGGTGGTTCACAATCATTTGTACCTCCAGGTCCAGGGGATCCAATGCCTTTTCTGACCTCTGCAGGCACCAGACATGCATGTAATGCACATGCATGCATACAGGAAAAACACAGACACACATAAGATAAATATTTTTTTTTAATTTAAAGGAAAACTCTTAGAATAATATATTGCAAGTTCTAGATAAATACACAGTTTTTTTTTTTTTTTTTTTTTTTTTTTGTCTCTACAGTAGCCACTGCCTCTAGACTTTTAAATCGCAATTATTTAAGGTAACTTAGTTTCAGGATCACACTGCTCATATTTCAAAGGCTTTTTTTCCTTTGTGTTAGTGGCTCCTATATTAACAGGACAGATCTAGCATACACTCTTCTCTACATAGGGTTCCAGGTATTCTCTGGAGGATCCCTACTGGGTGTTTATAATAGTAGGGAAATTCTTTTTCAAGAAACCATATCCTATGACTAAATTATCTTTTATTTTTATTTCTTATTATTTGTATGTGTGGTATATGTGTGTGCGCGCATGTTCATGTGTGAATACATATGCATGTGTGTTTGCATATGTTCGGAGGCCAGAGGTTGAAGTTGGGTGTATTTCTCTCTCTCCATCTTATTTTCTGAGGCATGGCCTCTAAATCATCCTTAGTAGCAAGCACCTTATTGACTGAACCATCTGCTCTGCCCATAGCCCATTCTTATTTAGGCCTATTTGCCAGAACATAATTTTAGTTAATTTACCCCACAATGCAACTTGCTCTGACTTCTTTTGTTTTGCTTTGTTCTTGGAGACAGGGTCTCATGGTATAGCCCTGGCTTGCCTGGAACTTGCTTTGTAGAGCAGACTGACCTGGAACTCACAGAGATTCACCTGCCTCTGCCTCCGGGAAGCTGTAATTAAAGACATGTGCCACCACCATGCCCTGCTTCCTTTCTTTTGTTTGTTTGTTTGTTTGTTTGTTTTCTGGAGCTGAGGACCGAACCCAGGGCCTTGCGCTTGCTAGGCAAGCGCTCTACCACTGTGCTAATTCCCCAACCCTACCCTGCTTCCTTCTTTTCTATTTCTTTTTTCTTTCTTTTGGTGCTGGGGATTGAATGGAAGGCCTTCTGCAGTCAAGACAGGTGCTAGCCCCGTCTTGTGATGTGCATACAAGAATTCCAGCTCCACCGATCAATGTAACCCAAGGTCACGTGTTCTTTCACTTAAGTGGCCCTTTGGCTATTTTCTGTCCACAGACCTTTTCCATCTCCTCCTGGATTATGTTTTCCTCAACAGAATCCTTTATCTCAACTGTTCCAACCAGCAGAAAGCAGAACTGCCTGCCCCTTTCCTGTGCTCTGAGCACTGTTTCCCCTCCATGGAAACCTGCTTTCTCTGATGGTTCTCTTAAGTGTTGGTCATGTGGTGCACATTAAGTTCACTGTCCACCAGTCCGCCAGTATCTCACTTTCTTAACACAAGTCGTGTCCTAGTAAAGTCTCCCTGAGCTTGTCTCAGCCAAACAACATTTTTTAAAGACAGGGTCTCACCATGTGGCCCTGGCTGGCCTGGAACTCACTATGTAGACCAGGCTAGCCTCAAAGCCAGAGATCTACCTGCCTCTGCCTCTGGAGTGCTGGGATTAAAGATGTGTGCCATCACATCCAGGCAAGGAATATTTTTTTAAAATCACTGAGTAATGCCTTTATTATTGCTAAAATTCTGTTTTATACTTCAGGAAAAATTAGTAAGGTTTGAAAAAAATATATCTCAGCAGAGAGGTGAAAGAAGTAATAAAGAAATAATGTTTTGTAATTTATTATTAAACCTGTCTCATACGAATATTAAATTGGATATAAAATATAAAAGAGTGAAATGATAACCTTTGGCATAAAATAGCAGTGAAATTGCTAACTGAAAATAGCTTGACAATAAAGTGCTCCTTTCAATAAATGACTTTTACAGAGACTAACCTTCCCTGGTTAGTGTCTGTGCTGAATTATTAAGCAGCACTTCCTTATCATATTTGTGCCTCTTTAATGATACATATTTTCGCTCATCTTTGGGGAGCTTTATACTGGATGTACTGTTCGTAAACTGCACAGCAACACATGGGTAATGTTCTGTTCCTGCACCTGAGTGAGGCTCCAGCAATCACCCAGGGTAGCTCTGCTCCACCCAGTCTTTACCTTATCGGGGGTAGACATCCCCTACCCTCTAGGATCCCGTGTGGAAAGGGTGTTCCCAATCAATAACATGAAGTATGTTTACCAAACTTACATTTGAATAGATCTGTATCATTACTATGTTCGAAGTAAAGGTGTTTTAAATGTTCAAAAATAATATTATAGATGGAAGAAAGTGAGGTTGGAGGGCAAACACAAATTAACCCATATGATGGTTGATACTGTCAACTTGAAAGAATCCAGAATCAGTTAGGAGACACAGGGGAGAATGTGGTGGTATTGTGTTCCCCAAAATATTGTGCACTCTAATAAACTTATCTGGGGTCAGAGACAGAACAGCCACAATATTAAAAACAGAGGTTAGGCAGTGGTAGCACACGCCTTTAATCCTAGCATTCCAGAGACAGAAATCCCTCTGGATCTCTGTGAGTTCAAGGCCACATTGGAAACGGCCAGGCATGGTGACCCACGCCTTTAATCTCAGAAAGCAAGCCTTTAATCCCAGGGAGTGGTAGTAGAAAGCAGAAAGGTATATAAGGCGTGAGGACCAGAAACTCGAGGCATTTGGCCTGGAGAAGCATTGGGCCTGGGTAAGCATTTGGCCTGGTTAAGCATTTAGGCTTTCAAGAAGCAGCAGTTCAGCTGAGGCCCATTCGGATATGAGGACACAGAGGCCTCCAGTCTGAGGAAGCAAGACCAGCTGAGGATCCGGTGAGGTGAGATAGCAGTGGCTTATTCTGTCCTTCTGACCTTCCAGGGTTCACTCCAATAACTGGCCTCAGGTTTGTTTTATTAATAAGAACTTTTAAGACTCCTGCTACAGGAGAAATCTCCAGGAATGTCTGGAGAGTAACTAGATTAGGTTAACTTGACCCCAAAGCTATGCCTGTGAGGATTATCTATGTTGGGTTATTTGAGATAGAAAACCCACTGTTCCAGAATAAATGGACATTTAAACTACAAAGAAAAGCCTAATTTAAGTAGGCTTTGAACACAGCACTTTATATCCTTCAAATGGAACAGAAAAAAAATTTAAAAACTATCAATGAATCTTAAATTCTATAATCAGTTTGTTTCTTTATTTTTCTCCTTTTCCTGCAGAAGTCTCTAGCCAAGGGAGATAAGAAGGTAGTTAGGTTCAACATAACTCAATAGCTGGTGTTGGTTCAGACTTTGATAACCTGATCTTGAGTGGCTTATTTTAAACACATTTAAGTACAGTGTAATTTGGGGAAAGGTTTCCTGGTGTAACACAATTCCATATACACAAGGAAGCATAATTACATTAAAACTGAAAAGTGCATGTCACTTCTTCCATGAAGATGGGTTCTTAATGGCCTTAATGGGTTCTTAAGGGCCTAGGGGTAGGGATCTGATGTGGTCTCCGTCACCAAGACCATTAGCCACCTCTAGTCCTGCTTGTGAGAGCTTGGGGGAGGTAGGAATGGCCTGACCTTACAGATAGCACAGGGGTCACCTAGGCTATTGGCCACCTCCATTCCCAGCCTTCTGGGTGGAGAATAGGTTCTACATCTCTTCCACTGAAAAGACAACCCTGCATGTTTAACATCCCTGGTTTCCCTGATGCTTATCTGTGAGCACCAGGACATGTGTGCTCCCATTATCCCCTCTCCTCTAAGTTTTTAAAGAAAAGACAGTGGTTGTAACAGAGGCCAAGGTTGAATGCATTGCCTCTATGGCTAGTCTAATTAATATAGGCCAGCACAAGAGAAATAGCTAACAGAGAGCCAAGGAAAGAAAGCCATCTTAATCACGATGGCCATTCACAGGTCACTTGAGAGTTCTTATCTATATCTTATACACATTAATTTGACCATCAATAGTGTGAGAAAAATCTGATATATTAAAGCAACACATGCCAGGAAATTGTTGACAGCCAAGATTACAGTTGGGTGAAAAATAATTTATAGTGGCTTTATTTTGTAAAACTATGTTCCTCAATCCACTCATCTCTTGACTAATTTCTGCTGGTATTTTTTGCTGCAATGTTAGTAGTTTTACAAGTCATATAGGTCATCTTAGTACTTCTCTTGTATTCCAGTAACCGTTCCTGGGACGGGCAATAAAAAGGCCTAAAAACAATCCTTAGCATGGCAAAACATCATACTGTCTTCTATTACAAGTGTGTCATTTACCCCCCTCCCCCACCTCCTGACAAAGAAGCATTTAGATCCTCATTGACAAGCTGAGAATTAACATGTAATACAGTCAGTGCATACAACAGCAACATTTTTAGGGTCAGTAATATAGTGCCCTTGTTGTCTCCCTAAAGTCTCAGCTTGATGAGTTAAAGTGTCTGTCTCCCCAAGTTATCAGCTTACTCTTCCTCTTGGGATGTGTTCTCTTGATGGATCTGTTGTCTACCTTCAGATGCTTCATTTGTCTGGTGGTCTCTGGGATGCTGTCCTGATCGGATACATCCGAGCAGGAGCCATCTGGGATTTTGTTCATTTACTGGAAAGACATAAGCATAACCTCACCTTGATGTTAGACCGTCAGGCTCTTTCCATTGGTCAGTTTCTAGATCTTTCCTTTAACACACACTTGAAGTCATGCCTCCTTTAGGACAAAATGCTTTTGGGCAGCAGAAAAAGTGAAAAAAATTAAAAAATTTAAAGTTAGCATAGGTAAATGCAGCAGAGAATATGGGGATTTAGGTGGGTACATATAACCCCCTTTTTAATTTTTAAAATTGGTCATTTAAGTATCTGACTGTGTTGTTTCACAACAGCTTGATCCTATGGATAGTAAGGAATTTTAGTAACATGGTTAATATTTCATAAATTCTTTAAAGCATTTGTTAGTATACGCAGGATCATTATCGGTTTTTAGTTGTAATAGGAGTCCTTAAAAGGACACACAGAAAGAGCTATTGGACAAAGTCGAGTTTCTGATATGACACCTGGTATTTTTCTGGAGTCTCGTGGGCCCCATGCCATGCCTGGGGCTGTGCTCTGACTAGTTAAGGAGAGGCACTCTGCATGCCTGCAGTACATTCCAGCACAGACTTCTACATACCTGACCGTAGAGAAGGCCCCAGCCACAGACAGCCCTACTTCCAGATGTCAAGCTGATGTGAGAATCACTCACTAGTCATTTCACACTAGGAGCTTGGAATAAAAATCGTCTTTTTACTAGAGGATAGGCACCTCCTGAGCTTCCTCTAGCTTCCTCCCTTGTCAGAGTCTGATCATTTATCAGACAGGGGCGAGCACAAAACTAAGAAACAAACAAAATCCACTTAATTAACAATGGCCATTAACTTTTAAAGATTTAAACTTAAGGCTATAGGATTTGAGATCTTTAAAATTCAGGGCAGTTTTAATTCTGTGCTCAAGAAGACATAATCTTTTTTGTGAAGCATGTGGAATTTTATATAAAACATATGCTCCTTGTCCTTTTGAAGAGCCATCTCAAAAAGCATTAAAAGCAATCTCTGTAGGATTTTTAGATGTAGTTTTAGGCACTACTCATGGGGTATCTTCAAAAAAATTTTAAAAGGAGATCTTTAGGATGGTGGCTAGCTATTATCCCCAGTAACATGCTAATGCAACCTGCCAATTACTATCAGTGTGGAAGAAATAGTCAACCTGCATTTTATTTCATGGAACAATTATTTCTACAGGCTCTTTACCAGTAAGTGGTTTAAGATGTGCCCTTCCTATCATTATTATGTCTACAATTTCCTGTAAATAAGGGGTTACAGATTATTGTGGAGAATTATGACTTGCATAAATTTCTGTAATACCATTATTTTTGTTGATATATAATTCCAGTGGGTGATGAGGAGGAAGGAAGGATAATTGATGTGGAAGTGAGAGATTAGTTCTATGAGCTACAGATTTCGCAGCTGCATGATTTAATATGCTAATGACCCACTCTGCTTCAGATGTTATATTTCTTATAGAATTTAACTGAGTCTCCAGAGGGCAACTTAAAGGGTAGAACCAAATCCTTAGTAGTGATAGGCAGATAAAAGTATACCCAAATGACATGCCCCAAAATTTTAAATTTTGCTCTTTTAGTTTATTTACCATCAAGCAATCATTTAAGTATTGATTAGATGAGCAGGAGAATGTCATCCATACAATGAATAACCAATACCTCAGGACATTTAAACAACACCGGCTCAGGTGCTTTATGTTCTAATTACAATTGTTCCTGTATTAGAAGTTGGGCCTGTTTTAATTTTTCCCCAGGAAGAGACCGTTGATCAATCTATACTGAGTCATTCCTGCTGGGAGGGAAAACAAACAAAAACACACACACACACACACACACACAAACAAACAAAAACTAAGCTCTGGGCAGCCATGGCAGCAGAGTTGTACCTTCTGTCCTCTGGAACTCAAGTGTTTAGCTACTCCAAGCCTGGTTTGGGCAGGAAGCCAGAGCATCCACAACAACCACTCATCCCGCCTTGACAAGTCCAGCAGAAAGTTCTGTCTGTCTGTCTGTCTGTCTGTCTGTCTGTCTCTCTCTCTCTCTCTCTCTCTCCTTTCTGAGAGGGTCCAAATAATATATTACTGCACTCCAGCTTGCAAAATAATTGACAGGGGTTTTATCCCCCTTTTCATGGGCTCTATTTACATTAGTTCCTATGCGTTTCCAATGATTAACATCTATGGGTCCTTGTTCAGGAAAGCAAGGATTACGTTTTGTAGTCACTTGTATAAAGCCGCAGAGCTGTTGCTCTGAACATCCTGCTCCTCCAGATCTTAACAAATACCTCAATAGTTGCATAAAATGCTTAGTCTCAGAGGACTGATTAGAATCCGTGATTATTTCCACTCTCTCACTTGTGGTCACAAACCCTTGGGTAAGAGAACTGAATTCTGGGTCTCGGCAAACGCCGTAGTCAGCAGGGTAATGATCCATATGACGCAAGAGGAAATTTGGTTTAACAAGACTCAGTAGCAAGCAGTATTGGTTCAGACTTCTAGAATCTGACACTGGGAGGTTTATTTGAGGCATTTTAAAGTATGGTACAATTTGGAAAAAGGTTTCTTGGTGTAGCACAATCCCATATGTACAAGCAGGCATCATTACATCGAAACTTCTCAAAGTCCATGTCACTTCTTCCATGAAGATGGGTTCTTAACATAGGCTACATGTGTTATCTTAGGGGCCTGGGAAAGGATCTGGTGTGGTCTCCATCATACAGACAGCACAGGGGTCACCTAGGCTATTAGCCACCTCCATTCCCAGCCTTCTGGGTAGAAAATGGGCTATATACATCTATATCTTCCACTGAAGAGACAACCCTACATGTTTAGCTGGTTTTCCTAGTGCTTGTCTGTGGGCATTAAGACCTCTGTGCTTCCAACAAGAAGGACAGGTAAAAAAACAAAAAAAAACAAAAAACAAACAAACAAAAAAAAACAAAGGTGCTCACACCTGGAACCCCACCTGAGTAAGATTTCTTCAGTATCAGCGAGTGGACACATCCCTGAAGAACAGCACGTGGCATTCATGGAAATTACTGCTTTTCACACTAATAAAAGGAAAATGACCCCCAAGTCAAATGAAACCTGACACATTTGACCAAACACATGCCAATTCTAGTTTCTAGATTATTTCATAAAATATCTACCTTTATTTTAGAAATATTTTTATAAAATATCCACCTACATAATAGCTCCTAGGAACTATTTCAGGCAAACGTTCTTTCAACTCACCCTGGCAGGATGCGCATGAATCCATCACACTGTTTAAAGAGTTGTTGCTAATAAGCTTTCTTCTTCTTAAATAGAAAAAGAAAAAAAGCTTTGCTTACAGGTCTGACTGAGAGCAAGTACTCATCCTCAAGTAACCTGCACAGATGTGTTGGAGCTGCAGAGAGTGGCCCATCACTGAAACTTCATACAGAATGATGCTCTCCAAGCATTACAGTCAGGTGCTTACACCACTTCACAAGTATTATGTGTATGTATTTATTTCTATTCCTAAAGATTTCATTTGTTTTTAATTGTGTGTGTGTGTGTGTGTGTGTGTGTGTGTGTTGAGTTGCCTGAAGCTTGTGCTACAGGCAGTTGTGAGTCATCCAACATCAGGAGGGCTGGGAACTGAACTCAGTGTTGTCGAATATTCCTTTACACTGTGTGAAGATGTGTCTTTGTGATTGGTTTAATAAAGAGTTGAATGGCCAATAGCTAGGCAGGAAGAGGTTAAACAAGACTTTGGGGGAAAAAGAGGTCTTAGGGAAGAAAAAAGGCAGAGTCACGAGCCAGACAAGCAGGAGAGGTAAAAGCCACAAGTCGTGTGATAGCAATAGATTAATAGAAATGGGTTGATATAAATTTTAAGAGCTAGTTAGAAACAAGTCTAAGCTAAGGCCAAGCTTTAATAATTAATAATAAATCTCTGTGTTGGTTTTTTTTTGTGAGCTGGTGACCCAAAGAAAAATCCATCTACAACTCCAATTCTCTTCAAGAGACATATGTGCTCTTAACTCTGAGCCGTCTCTCCAGTCCCTGCCACTTCACTCTAAAGAAAATATTTGTACTTGAACTCTTAATCAAAACAAGTCCAGTTCCACCTCAGTGTAGAAAAGAGCAACCTAGCCCCTCTGGACAGTGCTGGATGCCACTGACCAGGTGGGCTGCCATTGAGAAAGACATGCACCTCAGTGAGCAACACTCAGGGGGTCCGACTGGACTCAGTAGAGCACAAAGTGCTGCCAGGTATGACAAAGTTCTCAAGATTCTCAAGATTCTCCAATGACAGGGACTGGAGGGATGGCTCAGTGGTTAAGAGCACTGGCTGCTCTTCCAGAGGACCTGGGTTCAATTCCCAGAACCCACATGGGAGCTCACAGCTGCCTTCACACCAATGCACATAAAATAAATTAAAAAAAAAAAGATTCTCCAATGACATTCCACCACCTCCAGCTGAGCCCAAGCATCTTCCTACATCTTACAGCATGTTCCAAGCAACATCAGTAAGGACTGCAGGGGCAAAGACTTCACTGACGGTCAGCACCCCTCCTCTGTGACTCTGGAGAACACTACTGCTGGAGAGCTGCCCTTCTAGAATGAGGGAAATCTGTCCTCCAGACCAAAGAGTGATGAAGTGCCTTGACTGCAGCTGATGGATAAGCCTTTGGGGCATCATCAAAGGGTCTTCAGGGTCTCTCTGAAGAGAGGCCATCATGGTGCTGTGCCTGCCAAGTGGTACAAAGTGGACAAGAACTCAAAACCCATAAAGCCTACGCAGTTCCTGGGAGATGAAGAGGCTGTGCATTATGCCATTGAAGCCGTGGCTCTCAGGGCCAGGCTAAGAATTGAAGAGAGGCAGGAAGGTCACTACCCCAAGGAACGCTTTCTGTACTATTAAGTTTTTTGTCAACTTGATAGAAGTTAGGGTCATCTGGAACCAGGGACTCTCACCTGAGGAAATGCCTCCGTAACACTGGCCTGTACGGAAGCCCGTGGAGGCATTTTCTTGATTAATGGTTGATGTGGGAGGACCCAGCCCATTATGGACAGTTCCACCCCTGAGTTCCGTAAGAAAGCAGGCTGAGTGAGCCATGGTCAGCAGGCCAGTTAGCAATATTCCTCCATGTACGCTGCTTCAGTTCCTGCCTCCAGTCTCCTGCTTTAGCTTCCCTCAATGGGGGGGTCCAGCTTTTGTTGTAGTGGGTCTCATACATGTCACCAGAGTAAGCTGCTACTCTTACCAGCCAGGTGAGGCTCCTTGGCTTCCTAGGACCGGATGCGTCTCCTGGCAAGCATCTTCGAGTCAATCCTCTGTCTTGTTTGTGACAATGAATTGCCCTTTGACCACGCACAAGTGTCTTCCACTGTATCTTATTCATGAATCAGGGTCCAGTTGCCTGATGCTGCTCAGTACTGATTTTGAGCCTAACTGTACTGCTGTGAATATGTGTTGCTCTGACTGGTTGATACATAAAGCTGCATTGGCCTATGGCAAGGCAGCTTAGAAGCAGGTGGGAAATCTAAGTAGAGATAGAAAGAGAAGAAGGGCGAAGGGAGAGAGACGCCAGCCCACAACCCAAGGAGCAACAAGACGCCAGCAGACCAGTAATGCCATGGCCACGTGGCAAATTATAGATGAATAGAAATGGGTTAAGTTATAAGAGCTAGCTAGCAAGAAGCCTGCCATAGGGCATACAACTGGTAATTAATATAAGCCTCTGAATTTTATAAGCGGCTGCTGGACTGCAGGGATGGGCAGGACTGGAGAAAACTTATGGCTATGCTGTATTAAGTCATTTTCCAGCTCAATATAATAAAGGAGTGCTGTACAATTAAAAAAAACAATAGAAAGTTTCTCTTTGTAAAATACTTGTGTAAACATAAATGTATTTATCTGTCCAAGATGGTTTGAGTATGTGTATTGCATATTATAGTTATATTACCAGTAGTGCAAAATTACTAAAATGTTGTGACTCTAAGAACAAAACTTGGTGGTATAAACTGTGTGAAAGCAGTAGTCAGTTTTTTGTTTGTTTGTTTGTTTTTGTTTTTTGGGTTTTGTTTTCTTTCAAATTCATTTGAGCACCCTCACAAAATAAGGCTAGAATCTGCCTGGAGCAGATGAGGCGATGAATGTGGGTGCGGACCGGTGACCTGTCGTTCATTTTGAAATGGTCATTAAAGCACCAGGGCCATCAGTTTGAAAGTTCTGTGCTAGTCTCCATAGCAGCCCATCAAATACATACACCAGGGCCCAAAAGGTGGCTCAGCAGGTAAAGGTCCTTGCCACCAAACCTGACAACCTGAATTCCATCCCCGGACTCATGTGGTGGAAGGAGAAAACTGATTTCTCAAAGTTCTGCTCTGACCTCCACATATGCACCATAGCATGAACCTTTCCCCTGCCCCCTACACACACACACACATACACACACACACACACACACACACACACACACACACACACACACACATTTACTTGGAAGGGATTATTTGATGATTATTTATGTAAAGCCACCAACACCAGAGCAATCCAGATTCTAGTCCAGTTTGTGGAAACTCCCTGGAATATGGACCTTGCATCCTTTGGTAGGTGATCAGCCCCGTCTCCCAGCTTCCTCACCCCTGTGATGGACACTCCAAAGGTGGGAAGCCCAGCAAGCCTTTGGATGGGTGTCACACTTGTCCCTCCCTGGAGGCTGGGAGGATCGGGTGGTCTTGTGCTTGCCTTACTTTCCCAGAGTCTCATTCTCCCATCTGTGAAGCAGGACTGTGAGGGGACTAGACACGTTCATCCTCAGGTTTCCTCTATATGCAAAGCTCTATGATTCTTCTACCAATAGGATCATTTATTGTCTCAGGTAAGCTCTTGCACCTCATCAGAAGGCTTCCCTGCTGAAATGAGTTGATAAACCCGAGTTCCTGGTTTGAAGGAACTGACCAGAGAAGTCATGAGTAGCCCATTACTTAGTTACAGCTGATTGTCAAAAACCTGTAAAGCTTTAAGTCCCAAACAGACTTAAAACACTAATTATTTTCTTCTGCTCTGGATATACCTAGAATTTAAAAAGCATGAACCCCATTCTGACTTCAGAACCCATTTTAGGGAGGGTGGGACCTTTCTCTCCTATCTCTTTTCCTCCTTTCCCAGGGAAGCCTTCTGCCTGCTGAGTGAGAATCTGGAGCTGATGGTGATGTTACCATCTGCCAGAAGGAGTTGGAGCCTCTGAGGTCTCAGTGGCTCCAGGAGCTCTGGTTACTGCTTCCCCTCCTCACCATGCTGCAAAGCTCCAAATGCTCCCCAAATATAGCCACTCCTTCTGCTAACATCTGCACTCCCAACTTCCACCAACCAGAAGTCCCCAAAGTTGTCTTTAAGATTGAAATAGATTAACTTCAGTTGCTGTATTTTTTTTATATACTGCATTCTCCTTGCTTTGCGTATATACTGTGCAATCTATATTTTTCATAGCCTTTGTAGATACAGTCAAATTTTATCTATTTAACATGTTAATCATAGTTGTTTATAATCTATCTCTGAGTGTTGGACAGTTGAAGTAAGTGTGAGTCAGTTCTGGTTATCATCTTTACTGGGGTTTATGACCTCGGGTCATGGTCATCTTTGCTAGTCATTGCTTAAGGAATATTATTTGTGGGAGATCTGGGGATAAACATGTCACTTTAGTGGAACTTTTTCTTTGCTTCTACAAGTACATGAAGGAACCATATCATAGTAATTCATGGCCTAAAGTTCCATAGCCCATGCAGTATTCCTTTTTTTTTTTTTAAGATTTATTTATTTATTATGTATACAGTGTTCTGCCTACATGTACGCCTGCAGGCCAGAAGAGGGCACCAGATCTCATTATAGATGGTTGTGAGCCACCATGTGGTTGCTGGGAATTGAACTCAGGACCTTTGAAAGAGCAGCCAGTGCTCTTAACCGCTGAGCCATCTCTCCAGCCCCCCATGCGGTATTCCTAATCTCTAATATTTGACCTATGGTCCCATCCAATTGACATAAAAGAAAACCTCTTTAAATCCTGAAAGGACCTGGTTTGCACAGAAAATTATGTCATTCTCCTTAAAGGTCTTTCACCTGGCACAGATATCAGGTACTGTTTTAGTTAGGATTTCTAATGCTGTGAAAAGATGCTATGACCACAGCAACTCTCATCAAGGAAAAACATTTCATTGGGCTAGCTTACAGGTTCAGAGGTTTAGTCCATGATTGTCATGGTGGGAAGCATGGTGGCACACAGGCAGACATGGTGCTGGAGAGGTAGCTGAGAGTTCTACATCCAGATCACAGGCAACAAGAAGAGAGAGAGAGCACTTGGGCCTGGCTTAAGCACTTGACACCTCAAAGCCCACCCCCAGTGACACACTTCCTCTAACAAAGCTACACCTTCTAATAGTGCCACTCCCTGTGAGCCTCTGGGGCCATTTTCATTCAAACCACCCCAGGCACTGACAACAGCTTCAGGGGACAGTGGACTCACTGCCCTTTATCCCATGTCTCAGTCCAGTCATTCTCCAGGTCACTCACAGCACTTTGAAATTTTGGGGGCAGCTACCTATGGGGATATGCGTGTTACATTTTTACCTAGAGGTGTCTGTCTTTCTGCTGCTTTGAGTGGATAAGTCAGGGGAAAAATCAAAACCCCAAAACAAACTCGAGCTGGTTAATACAACTATAGACATGTCTATGTAACTCTGAGCTGGAACTGGGAACCAAACTTCTCATAGGAAAAGCAGTGCTACAAATAGATCCTCAGGCTCTATCTATAAGTAAAATTCCCTTACATGTTAAAAAGTTTAGTTTTTTTCTGGCCACTGACTCTTCATGCTGTCTCAGTGGCAAAACAAAAAAATCAACTTAATTATTATTAATTAAATTATCAACTTATAAATAAAATGATTCTCATCAGAGATAACCACTACATACAGTTCCATCTTTTAGGCTTGTCCTACCTCATGTTTTCTTAAGAAATTTCCTTTTAAAGTTAGTTGATACTTAGGTATTTATTTGTTTGTTTATTTTGACCAGTTGTGTTTGGTTTTACCCTAGGTCTTGGGCTATCTAGTCTCTGGTTCTTGGTTACCCAAAAAGTGTCGGGTCTGATTCCTTCTCATGGAGTGTGCCTTAAGTAAAACCAGACATTGGTTGGCTACTCCCTAGCATATTTTGCAGGCAGGACAGATTGTCAAAGGTTTTGTGGCTGGGTTTGTTCCGTGTTTCTCATCTGGGAGCCTGAAGAGGAACTTCCTTCAGTAAAGACACTAGAATGTAGGGGTGAAGGCTCCATGTAGGCACCAGCTTCACTTCTCCATGTTCAATGAGTTGTGTGGACGTTGTCCTTGGCAATGGGGCCTCTCTGTCTGTTTGTGGTGAGCAACCTTTTGTCTTAGCCTTAGCCTGGGTTGTTAGGGGATTTCCATGGGATTGCCTTGGCCAACAACTCAATTGGATACAACACAGACTGGAAGCCTTGCCTGGCTACAGAGATGGCCAGTTGAGACTCTGTATCCCCCATTACTAGGAGTCCTCACCAGGCTCACTTCATAGATTCCAGAAAGTTTCCACTGCACTAAGTTTCCACACACACCCCAAATGCAACCCAATTCCAGCCATCTCTTCTCACACTTTCTTCTTCAATCCCACTCCCCCAACACCTAATCACTCCCACCCCACCCCCACCACTCCCAGTCCACTAGTAAAATCTATTCTATTTCCCCTTTCAGGGAAATCCATGCATCCTCTGCTAGACCCCTCTTTACCTAACCTCTCTGTGTCTACAGATTGTAGCTTGGTTATCATTTACTTAATGGCTAATATCCACTTATAATTGAATACTGAATTTTTCTTTTTGTGTCTGGGTTACCTCACTCAGGATGATTTTTTCTAGTTCCACCCATTTGCCTGCAAATTTCATGATGTCATTTTTTTAATAGTTGAGTAATACTCCATTGTGTAAATGTACCACATCTTCTTTATCCATTCTTCAGTTGAGAGACATCTAGGTTGTTTCCAGTTTTTGACTATATGAATAAAGCCATTATGAACATAGTTGAGCAAGAATCTTTATGGTAGGATGGAGCATCCTTTGCGTATATGCCCAAGAGTGGGGTATAACTGGGTCTTGAGGTAAATTGACTCCTAGTTTTCTGAGGAACCACTGTATTGATTTCCATAGTGGCTGTCTATTAGTTAGAGTTTCTATTGCTGTGAAGAGGCACAATGATCACAACAACACTTACAAAGGAAAACATTTAATTGGGGTGGTTACAGTTTGAGAGGTTTAGTCCATTATTATCATGGCAGGACATGGTGGTATGTAGACAGACATGGTGCTGGAGAAGGAGCTGAGAGTTTTACATCTTGATCCACAGGCAAGAGGAAGTGAACTGTGTCACTGGGCATATCTTGAGCATAGGGGACCTCAAAGCCCATCCCCACAGTGACACACTTCCTCTAATGCCACACCTACCCCAACAATGCCACACCTCCTAATAGTGCCACTCTTTTGGGGGGCCATTTTCTTTCAAACCACCACATTCAAATCCCTGGTCCCCACAGGCTTGTAGCCATATCATAATGCAAAAATGCATTCAGTCCAACTTCAAAAGTCCCCATAGTCTGTAACAGTCTCAAACTTATTTAAAAGTCTCTTCTGAGATTCATGCAATTCCTTAACTGTAATCTCTTGTAAAATCAAAATAAAAAAGCAGGTCACATATTTCTAACACATAATGACACAGGATTATCCATTACCATCCCAAAAAGTAGGGAAGGGAGCACAGTGAGGAAATACTGGACCAAAGCAAGACCGAAAACCAGCTGGGCAAACTCCAAACTCTGCATCTCCATGTCTGATCTCTTCAGATCTCCAACTCCTTTCAGCTTTGTTGACTGCAACACACTTCTTCCTCTTGGGCTGGTTCCACTCCCTGTTAGCAGCTCTCCTCAGCAGGTATCCCACAGCTCTGGCATCTCTAACATCTCGGGTCTCTAAGGCTTCTCTTTCTCAGTTTTACACAATGGCCTCTTTAGGTCTCCATTCAGGGACACCCCTAACACATGCCTGGCCTCAGCAGCTTTCCTTAGTTGTGGAGGAATATTCCATAACCCCTTTCTTCTGTCCCTGACTCTAAAGCCAGAACCACATGGCCAGAGCTGTCAGGTTCTGCTGCTTGCTGGGGCTGGAACGTGGTCCCCTCATTCAATTACATCTTCACCAGCTTTCTGTTTTCAATAGTTTCCTTCGCTGCCTAAGCTTTTCTTTAATTCCTTTTTATAAGTTGGAAATTTAGCTGGGTGAGATCTTGTCCTGAGGTCACTACTCCCTTTATTCCATTTCTTAATCTGCTTATCTCCTTGAACACAGGACTTAGCTCCAATCCATTTCATTGAATCAATTATCAAGGCCAGGACCTCAAGCGGGCAGGAACCTGGAGGCAGAAGCTGATGCAGAGGCCATGGAGGGATGCTATTTACTGGCTTGCTCCTCATGGCTTGCTCAGTCTGCTTTCTTGAAGAACCCAGGACCACCAGCCCAGGATGGAACCATCCAAAATGAGCTGGGCCTTCTTCCATCAATCACTAATTAAGAAAATGCCCTACAGGCCTGCCTGCAGACTGATATTATGAAGGCATTTTCTCAATTGAGGTTCCCTCCTCTCAGATGATTCCAGCGTCTATCAAGTTGACACAAAAGTAGTCAGCACAATTGCTAAAACTGACTAATAGATTTCTATTTGATGTGGCTACAAAGATCATTTTCCTACAGCCTTATTTCCTTGTTTTAAAGGGGATTTTTTTTGGAAAAAAAAAAGTGGTTTGACAATAATTTGATAATTAGTTAGATTGTGAAATGTGTAACATGTATAGATATAGTTTGCCTATTCTGGCTTATTTCTTGGGCTTTTTCATCTGTGCATCTGTGTCAAGATGTCTTGACGACAGAGCAGTGTACACAGGTTTCCTTTTGGGATCTAGGTGGGAGGATGCTATTTAGGGAACTTAAAAATTATAGACAGATTTTAGCTCTAAGTCTAAGAAAACCAGACTGGTGATAGCAAGTGAATTTGAGCAGAAATGGAGCATTTAAAAATGACTTTCGCATAACTGGGAAGAAAAAATATCCATCTTTGCCTAGTCTTAGCCCCTTAGGGAGTTACTCATGGAGTGTTTCTAGCCCTCCCTTACTGCCTGTGGAGACCAGAAAGGAAGTAATTTCTTCCCAAAAATTGTAAATGGGGGGAGGAGGGGCTGGGAAGATGGCTCAGTGGTTAAAGAAAACACTTGTGGTGTAATTACGAGGACTGGCGTTCAGATCCCAGGAAAGTGTGTGTGTGTGTCTGTGTGTGTGTCTGTGTGTGTGTGTGTGTGTGTCTGTGTGTGTGTCTGTGTGTGTCTGTGTGTCTGTGTCTGCGTGTCTGTGTGTGTGTCTGTGTGTGGTAGGGGTGGTAACCTATCTGTAATTCCAGCCTCTGAAGGCAGAGACTGAGGATAACAGGCTGGGCTAGAAAGACTAGTCATATCCATGAGTTCTGGGTTTGATTGACATACCCTGCCTCAGTAAAAAAGAGAGTGATCTGAAGATTATTCTGGATAGCAACTTTGGGCTTCCATATGTACACACACACACACACACACACACACACACACACACACACACACACACGTACCTACCGACTTGTAAACATGCATACATATACACACCACACATATAAATACAGAAAGAAATATACGGGATGCATTAGTGAAAACTTACCAGTGCAGTTTATTTAATTTGTAAGCCTGATGATTAGCGGCATTCTGAACTATAGCTTTGACCTTACTCTTGTGGGGGGACTATGCGCATATATTTCAGAAGTGTTTAAGCACAGAAAATAAAAGGAATGTGACTGTAAAACATTAGCAACTTGGAAAGTAAGAGTGATGTACTGCAGAGAGAAAGTAGCTTGTAAGTAATGGCTGGATATATGAATGAAAATGCCAAATGTAATTAACTAAAAACACCCTCATGTACTCAGGTATCCACCAATCCCCTGGCTCATGTTATTGGGGTAGTGGCAGTGGAGTGGGGAGGACTATTCCCCTCTTTGAGTTAGTTAAGACTCTACAAAATTTTTGGAAAGGACTTCTGCTCTTTAGTTGGTTGCTACTAAGAATAGAAAATAACCAAGCCTACCCAACCTGATAAAAGACCCGTCTACAGTGTTTTTGTGCTTTATCGTGGGTTGAAATAATCACCTCCAATTCTGAAACCTTAGAATGTGACTGTGAAGGTTAGTCTTGTTGGCCAACTTGATGGAATTGAGAATTACTATGGAAACAAACCTCTAGGCTTGTCTGTGAGGAATTATCCGGATTAGATTAACTGAGCGGGGATGACCCTCAGTACTCTTCCATGGCCTGTAAATCTGGAATGAATATAGAGGAAAAAAATGAGCTGAACACAAGAATTGCATAGCTCCCTGCTTTCTGGCTCTGAGTCTGATGTGACCAGCAGCTTCCTGCTTTTGCTGCCATCCTGTGCTGGTTAGGTTTTGTCAATTTGACACAAGTTAGGGTCATCTGGGAAGAGAAAACCATAACTGAGAAAAACTCCCCTCACATTGGCCTGTAGGCAAACCTGTGAAGGCACTGTCTTGATTAATGAGAGAGGTGGAAGGGCCAAGCCCACTGGGGGTGGTGTCACCCCAGGCAGGTGATCCTGGGTTGTATGAAATAGTAGTATGGACCAAGCTAGAAGAAGCAAGCCAGTAAGCAGCATTTCATCACAGTGTCTGCTTTCCGGGTTCCTGCCCTGCTCAAGTTCCCGCCTGGGCTTTCCTCAGTGATGGACTATGACTGAGACTTTATAAGCCACATAATTTTTTGGTCATGGTGTTTATCACAGCAACAGAAAAACAAGCTAACACACGTACTTTTCCCACCACAATGGCCTATATCCTCTGACACCGTGAAGCCAAATAAACCCTCCCTTCCTTATGTTACTTCACCAAAAAGATTTACTTTTGTGTATATGTGTGTCTGTGTATTATATGTGTGTGGGTGCCTGTCAGGCTAGAAGGGGTTGTGTGTGTCAGATCACCTGGAGCTGTAGTTACAGGTGGTTGTGATCTACTTAATGTGGGTGCTGGGAACTAAAGCCAGGTCCTCTGGAAGAGCAACTCACGCTGATTCCAGCCCCTCCTTAAATGACTTTTGTCAGCCGGGTGGCGGCAGCGGCGGCATACGCATTTAATCCCAGAACTTGGGTGGCAGAGCCAGGTGGATCTCTGTGAGTTCGAGGCCAGCCTGGGCTACAGAGTGACTTCCAGGTTCTAGGAAAGGCGCAAAGCTACACAAAATAATACATATAAATTTATGAATATATACACATATATACCCTATAAACATATGTGTATATACACATATACACACCCTATATATATATGGTATATATATGTAGGGGGTATGTATATGTAGGGTATGTGTATATATATGTATATGGTTTAAATGAAATTATGAATTATGCCACTTAGGGTAATCATATTCCCCCCAAGAGCCATAGAGTATCTAACAAAATCTATAGTACCAGGCATGAGAAACGGGATTCTAAGAAATTCCAAAAACAATATAGGCTATCAGTTGTCAACAAGAAGTTGAAGGTAAGTCCCTGTTGCTGAAGACATCAAGCACTTCGGACCCAGGATGCAGAGGAACAGAGCTGGATCTTACCCAAAAGCCTCCTCACTCATAATACTGGAAGGGTCCATGCAAGCTGCCTAGGGGAAAGCATTCAATATCCCTACCCATCCTCAGCGCCTCTGAAGTACAACAATGATCTGCAGGTGAGATATTCCTAAAGGTTCACAACTAGTGAACATTTAGAGAACAATTGACTGTGGGCTGCCCAGCCTTGGTTGTTACATCAATTCACAACTCGTGCTGGTTCTTGGATCATCAGGGAGGATGAGAATTGTAAGAGCCAGAGGAACAGGAAGTCTGCTGAAAGACTGAGTCTTCTAGATATGACAGGGGAGTTATACCCCATTTCTACCTGCCCAAGGGAAAATAACTAGATATATATGGATATATACGGATATATGGTACAGAGAGAACTAAACTGATAATAATCTTTCTGATGCAAAAGGTGACAAAAATTTGAGTGTATTTCTTTCTTTCTTCCTTTTTATTTTTGGTTTTTGGAGACAGGATTTCTCTGTGTAGTCCTGGCTGTCCTGGAACTCACTCTGTATACCAGGCTGGTTTTGAACTCACAGAGATTGGCTTGTCTTTGCCTCCTGAGTGTTGGGTTGAGTGTATTTCTTAAACTTCATGAAACCCCTCACCGTGGTCTTAGGCACAATGCTCTTCACTTAAGATGACTCAAAACTAGAAGGCAGTAAGAACATTTAGGAAGCTTGCTGTCACATTTAATGTTTGTAGTAGCATATATTAATTATACATAACAGGTTTCATTATTATGTTTTTACAATGTGTTTAGATGATATTCACCCGAGACCCCTTTCTACTTCTGTGTTGCATGTTATGCACACGTGTGTGTGTGTGTGTGTGTGTGTGTGTGTGTTGTATGCATGTATGTGTAATCTAATGAGTTTCATTAGGGTTTTCTTACAGAAGCACGGATACCTTACCAGTGGTTATACCACAGAAGGAAGTATCAGCTAGTGACTGTGTATTAATACTAAGGGCAGGACCCTTTGAGTCTCTTCCCCTTCAATCAGTTTTTTTAAATTAAAATCTAATTAACTTATTATTTTTTGTGTATGTACTTACATGTGCACATGCCACAATACGTTGTTTGGAAATCAGAGTTGGTTCTGGTCTTTCACCATGTGGGTCCTGGGGATTGAACTCACGATGTCAGGCTTGGCTGCAGATGTCTTTACCTGCTGAGCTATCTCACTGGCCCCACTTTGCTTCCTCATAAAATAATACAATTTCCATGATGCAACCCATTACTTTGTATGCTAACCTAAAAAGTTAACAAATAAAATATCACATAAAATATAATTCCTCCATGATAACGATCACCTCTTTTCACCTTCTACCCCAGACAGCCTGCCCAGGCAGGAACTTATCTCTAGACATGTGTTAACTCCTCTGTATCAAAACACAGAGAAAAAGTAGAACATGAATGAACCAAGATTAACAGCTTGATGAATACCCATATCTCTTACGGGTGGGTAAATACATGCAGGGGGCACCTATTTTGTTCTTTTCTATTTTGTGTATTTATAATTTCCACAGTAAAAGCTTAATTAACAACACAAAGATGATATTCAGGAACTTGCTTACTGTCAAGTTGATATAATTAACAGTCTATTGAGTTACTACACATTAACATGCACTTTAATGTCACAATGAATCTATTAGGTCAGTGGGCAGGAACTCTGGTATGATGGATATTATGCAGTTAGAGGAGGAAAGAAAGTTTTATGAAAGAGTTGGGGTCATGATTTGAGCCTTGAACTGGTTCTCAGCATGTCCTAAAAATGTACCTTCACACATTTTGAAGGGAGAGTAGAGAAAGTCTTGACTCCTGGTTACTGAAATATTCAATCCATTTCACATCTCTGCTGGGGCCTGTCCTTGACGTGGTTCTTCAGCTCCTGTCGTGGGGACAAGTGGGGTGGCGAGGGAGGCCTGACAGGAACCTGGAGCAGCTCTCTAAGCCATAGTGATCCTCTCAGGCAGCTGAGCCATGCCAGAACACCAGAAAAAGCCAATCTATCTTCTCTCTAACTATTTTAGCTTTTCACATTTTTGTTATTCTAAACTTTCTTTTTTCTTCATTCTGTTACTTTGGCACTTAATGTACTCTATAGATCCATTCCTATCTCTAGTAAATTTGTTTCAGATTTCTCAGTAAAAATGAAACAGAAATAATTTAGGGTATTCTAAGTAAACTGAATGGTTCTCAGAAGTAAGTTCCGGGACAGAAAGATGGCTCAGCAGTTAAGAGTACTTGCTGTTTTTCCAGAGGACCTGGGTTTAGTTCCCAGCACCCAACTTACCCAGCTCACAACTGTCTGTGACTCCAGTCTCAGGAGATCTATGCCCTCTCTGGCTTCTATAAGTACCAGGTACAAGTATGTTATACATACATATGTGTGGCAAACACTCACAACATAAAATAATTTTTTAAGTAAGTGGTCTCAGCTTCAGTTAGTGTGAAATTCTTGGCTCACTTAAAGAAAACATGGGTAAAGGTTTTGTGATAATTTACGTACTTAGAGCAATGCAGAGTCCAGTTAGTCTCAGGCATCCCCACATGTCACCTCCCTGTCCCCTGCAGAGCTTTCTGCTTCCCTCACACAGGACATCAGCCTGGCCTGGCCCAGCCTTATCTTCTTCAACCATCTCCTATACCTATTTATTTGCTGGTTCATTTGAGACAGAGCCTTATGACATCATCCAGGCCATTCTCAAACCTCCGTCTCCCAAGCAGCGGGGACCACAGGTGCACATCTTGTGACTTGGCTGACCATTAGTCACTTGCCACCTCTGACCCCAGGTAGAACTTGCTTTTTCATTCTTAGAAGACCCCAAGGCCAATGAGGTGGCTCAGCAGTCAAAGGCATTGCAAGTAAGCCAGACGACCTCATTAGTGGGAGGAGAGAAACTATTCCTGAAAGTTGTCCTCAGACCTCCGCATACATCTATCTCATGGCATGCATGCCTTTCCAACCCCGCCCCCCAGAAATAAAGTAATAAAAATTCTAGAAAAGATGCTGAATCTTTTCCTATTTTTGAAAAACACTTATTGTACAAAAAAATAATTTCATTAGTAAATTTGTAAAAGAATTAAGACAACACATATGTAGGGCAATTTAAAAATGGCAAACTACTGATGTTTCTAAATCAAAGCAAGGAGCAATATACATGTTGTCAAAATGTTCTGTGAGTGACAGGATTATCTGATATTACTGACAGGTCCAATGACTCAGCTCTAAGGAACCAAGCTCAGGTCAGGCTGTGGGGAGATAAGGAAGTTCGGCCCAGTAGACTTAATATTATTATGTACAAAACCATAATAATAACTAAATAGGCATTAGCTCACAGGCATGGGAGGCTACATAGGGGAGGAATCTTCTCTAAAACAATAGGTAGTGGGATTCCTTTTATTATAAATCAAGATAGCAGGAGTCTATATTTCAGAGGGAATTTTGTATGTGAGTGTGTGTGTGTGCGCACACATACACTCAGTTTACAAGGAAAATGTGGTGGGTGCTAGGTAGAACACAAGCATTTAAGGCTAACCCAGACATTTATCTAGAGACTTGAGGTCAAAGTGCTGGTGGTAACAACTTGGATTCTCTACTAGTTTTCATTGTTGCATAAGAAATTGGTAGCCTGGAGTAATAGAAATTATTACTCCCATTTTTCTTGAGTCAGGAGATCAGATACTAAGTCAACTGAGCTGCTTCCCCTGGCCTCACCAAGCTGAATACAAAGTATTGGATGGGCTGTGACCCCGTCTGAGGCCTAAAGGCCTTCACAACATTACACAGATTAACGGAGATGACGGGATGGAGGTACATCTCCAACCTGTCGCCTGCACCATCCTGAGGCGGTCCTGTCATCTCTTAGGAGCCTGGACTCGGGTAAAGCCAGATTTCAAGACCAACCAGTATGAAGGAGAGTTGGAGTTTATTAAAGACATTTTTAAGCACCAGGTTAAAATAAAGAAAGGCACTTGGAAAGAAGAGCATGGGTGTGGGCTTCAGTGATGGTTGCCATTGTCGAGGTTTTGAGGGCTTCTGAAGTTACATCTTGAAGGGGTTTGAAGGAACCTGAACAAGATCACAGGAGGTTCCTATGCACTGGATAGAACTGCAGCCCACCAGGTAAACACACCCTAGAATACAGAAGATGCGGAGAAAATTAAGATTCTTTTTTCTTCTATAAACAGAATTTTAGTCTTGTGAGAGTCCCAGAAAACATCTGTGAAAGAAGAAAGGTCATAATGAGGAGGGACAGAAAGACAGGAGCCTGCAGGAAAACCTGGGAGGAAGAGCATTTGAAGGAAGCCCTGATGACACATGCCTGTCCTGCTGCTGAAGTCAGGAATTCAAGGCACCACTGATTAAGCCAACGTTGTCCCTGTGGTCAAAGACAATAAGCAAACTGCGCCCTCTGGGGGCCCAAATGTGTATAACTTTGAGTTTCTAGCATGCCTCTCCC
>CABHPH010001190.1:0-15283 GCA_902168325.1 Peromyscus nudipes | reverse complement strand
GCCTGGCTCTGCATCTTGAGTGCTGGGATTAAAGGCGTGTGCCACCACTGCCCGGCAGGATTCTTTAATTTTTAAGCTTGTTGTAACATGCATTCTGTAAGCTATGTAAAGGGGGAGAAAATTCTTAGAAACCTGTAGTTTACTTTTCTTCTATTTGATCAGTCAGAATGGTTGAACTAATAGCTTGTGCCATTCCTGTCCTGCACTTGGGAAATTCCAGTCCTACTATAAAACTATCATCCGATGCTAATAAATGGTTAGTAATTGCTATCACAATTTTTTTCCCTGCAAACTAATAATTTAAAAAAATTTTTAGGTACAGTGTTGTGTGGTATAGTCTATTATTTAGTTGCGGTATGTGTGTGCAGACAGATGTATGCCATGATGTATGTAGAAGTCAGAGGACAACTTTTTTGGAGTCAGTTCTCTCTTTTTACTTTTACATGAATTCTGAGATTTGAACTCAAGACATCAGATTTACATGGCAAGTGCTTTTACTCCCTAAGCCATCTCACCGGCCCAAAACCAATCTTTTCATCCAATGAACATTTGTTTTTTACTAAAAGAGCATGATCTGAGGCTTATTGTCACAAGTTCAATAATAGGTACTATTATATTTGGACCCACGGTAAGTCCAGCAGCAGATATCAAAGTAAATAAAAATGCTGGTCATAATTCAGTTCAACCAAAGCAGTAAATATGGAAACATGCCCTAGTTTAAGCCTTAACCTAAAACCTCAGCTTATAACTTTCAGAGATCCTGCAAGTCATCTAAAATTATTTAAATTATGATTATGCTACAAATAGCCCCACGCTTTGTGCCACGTTTTCTGTCTATTATCAGTTGTTCTTTTTAACTTACTCACGTTCATTTGGATTCTCTAAGAAACAGATGGCAAGACAGGATCGAATCCTAAAGAGTTCCATTGGGGAAGACATCTGTGAGCTGTCATGGGGGGGACAAGTTGTAAAGGTCTGTGCGATCTCCACAGCGGCAGAGTGATGGCTGATCCACCGGAGAGAAGAAGACCGTGTCTGTTCACCATACTCAATAGCTGGTGTCGATTCAAACTTCCAGAGTCTGACCTAGAGTGCCTTGTTTTAGGCATATGTAAGCATAGGAAAATTTGGTGAAAACTTCTGGCGATAACTAACTCAATCCCATGTGTACAATAAAGCATACATAAGCTGAGGGGTGGTGGTGCATGCCTTTAATCCCAGCACTTGGGAGGCAGAGGCACGTGAATCTCTTTGAGTTCCAGGACAGCCAGAGCTCTTACACAGAGAAACCCTGTCTTGAAAAAAACCAAACCCAACCAAACCAAACAAGCATACATAAATCTCTTTGAGGAACAAAGTAAACTAAATAAACTACATTGAAATTGTAAAGTACATGTGACAGCTGAAAGATGGGTTCTCTAGATTGACTACATATGACAGCATCCATAAAGATGGGTTCTCTAGATTGACTACATATGACAGCTTCCATAAAGATGGATTCTCTAGATTGACTACATATGACAGCTTCCATAAAGATGGGTTCTCTAGATCGACTGAGAAAAACTAGCTTAGGATAAGGGTCTGGGTGTGGGTCTGCTGTGGTCTCCCACCACACAGCATGAAGGTCACCAGGCTAGAATGTACATTCATTCCCAGCCCTCTGGGCAGATAACAAGCATAGCATTTCGTCCCTTGAAGGAACAAGCCTGTATACTAACAATTCAGGGTCCCCTAGTACAGTGGTTCTCAACCTGTGGGTTGTAACCCTTTGGGGTCGAACAACCCTTTTACATGGGTTACCTAAAACCATCAGAAAACAGATATTTACATTACAATTCATAACAGTAGCAAAATTACAGGTATGAAGTAGCAACAAAAATAATTTTATGGTTGGGGGTCACCACAACATGAGGAGCTCTATTAAAAGGGTCACAGCATCAGGAAGGTTGAGAACCACTGCCCCAGTGCTTATCCAGAAGGACCTTCATACCTCCTACAGCAGGGCTGACCTGACACCAGTGAACAGGAGAGCAAGGGCCTCAGAGAGGAGCACAGTATCAAGAAAACTGGGCAGTCAATGGGGCAGCCTAATAGAGAGCTGTAGAAGAGAGGGCTGTATTAATCACCCTATGTATTTGTTACTTTTCCTGTTGAGGTGTTAAAACATCCTGATAAAAGCCACTTCCGGGAGAAAGGGTTTATTTAGACTCACGTTCATAGTCCATCACGGTGGAAATCATAGCGACAGCAGCTTGGGGCAGCTGGTCACATTGCAACCACGGTCAGGAGGCAGGAGAGCAAAAAGGATGAATGCCCATCCTACTAGCTAGTTTTATGTCAATTTGACACAAGCTAGAGTTATCTGAAAGGAGCCTCCGTTGAGAAAATGCCTCGGTAACATTGGGCTGTGGGCAAGCCTGTAGGGCATTTCTTAGTGATTGATGGGGGAGGGTCCAGCCCATTGTGGGTGGGATCACCGCTGGGCTGGTGGTCCTGGGGTCTATAAGAAAGCAGGCTGAGCAAGCCACAAGGAGTAAGCCAGTAAGCAGCACTCTTCTGTGGCCTCTGCATCAGCTCCTGCCTCCAGGTCCCTGCCCTGTTTGAGTTCCTGTCCTGACTTCCTTTGATGATGCACTGTGTTGTGGAAGCATAAGCTGAATAAACCATTTCCTCCCCAGGTTTCTTTGATCATGGTGTTTTATCACACAGCAAGACACCCACGCAGTCAGGACCCAAGCCCACGTGATGGGGCTGCCCTCTTTCAGAGTGAGTCTTCTACCTCAACTAAGTGGTCCCTCCAGGTGTGCCTGAGAGTGTTTCCTAGGTGATCCGGATCCTGTCAGGTTGACATCACCCTGCATGCTCATTCACTGGCTAGAAAGCAGGATCACAATGGTGGACCCCATGGTGTGGCAGAGGGGTCTGTGTCAACTCTGCTTCCTGGTTTGATATTGAGAGCTGTTATTTTTACGGCTGCCACATCATCGTCAACAAACATCAACCTGATAAGTCTTTAAGTTTTCTCATTAATGTTTGATGGATGTGAATGCAAATATTTTCATGCCATCACTATTTCCTGATAGCTGACATAAGATATGTTACTTAAAACAAAAACTTGTATACTCCTTTATTTTGTGTGTGCACGTGGAGGTCAGAGGACAACGTGGGTGTGTGTGGGGGGGGTTGGTCCTTTCCTTTTACCATGTGGGTCCAGGGTATTGAACTAAGGTCATTAACCTTGGCAAATGCCTCTAGCTGCTGAGCCATCTCACTGGCCTGAAATATGTTATTAGCAAAGGTTTTTTTAATCTTAAGATTTTGTTTACTGTGTGTGTGTGTGTGTGTGTGTGTGTGTGTGTGTGTGTGTGTGTTTACCCTGAGACAGGGTCTCTCTACAATAGCCCTGGCTGTCCTGGAACTCATTATATAGACAAGGCCCACCTCGAACTCAGAGACCCATATGCCTCTGCCTCCCAAATCTGTGGATAAAAGGAATAAGCCTTACTTACTGTATATTTTATACTTAATTTGGAAGTGTATAAACTTTTATCACATATTGTGATAATTAGTATAAAGCAGCATAATTTTCATTTCTTATGGTCTTTTACTAATAATTCAAAATAATTTTACATATTTTTAGAAGGTTAATTTAGTAAATGTTCACTAATTTAGGAGATTGACTAAATTACACAGTATTTTCAAAACGTTTTTACTTAGCAGAACTACAAGAAAAAGAACAAATGTTGTTGGTGGTTCACAACCATTTGTACTCCAGTTTCTGGGGATTGGACACCCTATTCTGACCTCCAAGAGCACTGCATGCACACGGTGCACAGACCAACACAGGGAAGAGCAATGCATATAAAATACAAATATCTTTTTCCAAAAAAAGGAATTCATGTTGACTCCTAGGTGATAACTGATACAAAAGCAAATCTAGTTTAATTAACATGCACATTAGTTTCTTGACATAAGTTAAAAATGTTTACCCACTGGCTGGAGAGGTGGCTCAGCAGTTAAGAGCACTTGTTGATCTAGCAGAGGATCCAGGTTCAATTCTCAGGATCCACACGGCAGCTCACAAGCATCTCTAACTCCATTTTCAGGGAATCCAGTGTCGTCTTCTGACCTCCTCAGGCACCAGGCATGCATATGGTACACATACATACATGCAACCAAAACATTCATACACACAAAAAAATACATCTAAAAATATTAAAGTGTATCCTCTTCAATGGTTTCCCTACACTTCCATCATCTCCCACGTACAATTCACCTCACTCAAAGGTCAGCCCACTGCACTCTGTTGTCTATTGGTTCTGCAAACCCTCTTTTCCAAAGCAATTCGCATAGCCAGGAGGGCTGAAGGCCCAACCTCTGCAACAGAGGACACAGAGCTCAGAGGATCGGAGCCTGTTATCAGAGAGCTCTGGGGCAGAAGCTTTGAGTTATCAGCTCACCTGAAGAGAATCTTCTATCCTCTGCTTTTCTACATCTTAATTTTATGTCTCACTGACTAATATGCATTTCATTCCACCTACCCATATTATCACTATTTTTAACTAATGCTTCTTTAGTGCATTCACAAAGAAGTATTTTAATTCAAATATTTCAAATTTTGCTTTTCTTAATCATTCCCACAGGAAGCCTAGTGACTTGGAAGAATACATTCATGGTTAAGAATAGTGAACACAATGAATGGCGTGTGTTATGTTCTGCAGAAAATGGCATACATGCTGAAATAATTGCCCTTGGACAGATATCTATTAGGTTGCTTTGAAAGAAATGATCTCTTCTTGCTGGTTTTTGTTCATTTTTTTTTTCTTTAAAGGGGTAGGTTCTTACTGTGCATCCCAGGCTGTTTTCAAACTCAGTGTTAGGACTGCCAAGATGCCTGAGTGGCTAAAGGTGCTTGTTGCCAAGTGTGATGACCTGATCCTGTACTAATTCCTCATAATCTGTTTATACACACACACACACACTAACACACCTCTCCTCCCAGTGGATCTGTTTCTTTCAGGAACCCTAATGCATAGCTATTCATTTAATCTACTCAACTGTCTGTCAACTACTATTATCTCCAATTTACATAAAAGGACACAGAAGTGTGAAGACATTTTTAATAACAGGTTCAGGGTTATATAGACAGCAAGAAGTGGGGCCAGGACTGAACTTAACTCATTTGACTCCAAATGAAATATTCTGTGTCATTACTGCGGCCTTCATTATTATTAGTTAACCCACATTTTAAAAGCAACCATCGGGCCGGTGAGGTGGCTTACTGAGGTCAAGGTTTACTGTGTAAGCTCGATGGCCTGAGTTCTTGATTCCTGGAACTATGACTAACTCCCAAAGTTGTCTGACCTCTACACATATGCCAACATACATTATACTCTCTCTCTCTTGCGCGCGCACACACACACACACACACACACACACACACACACACACACACACTTTTTAAAAAGCTACTATTCTAATGTCTTAATTTGGTTTCTGTTGCTTTAATAAACCACTGACTAAAAGCAACCTGGAGAGGAAAGAGTTTATTTCATCTTACAGTTTATAGTCCATCATGAGGGGAAAGCAGGGTAAGCAAATCAGGAACTGAAGCAGAGGGAAGCAGTTTGGCAGCTTGCTCTCCATGGCTAGCTCAACCTGCTTTCTCCTACAATCCAGGACCACCTGCCCAATGGTGGCACTGTCCAAAGTAGGCTGGGCCCTCCCACATCAGTCATTAAGAAAACAAAAAATGCTTCACAGACTTGCCCACAGGTCAGTCTGATGGAAACATTTTCTTAACCAAGGTTCCCTTTTCCAAAATGACTCCAGCCTACATAAAATTGACAAAAACTAATCAGCACACGTAGTTATTTTCTTGGGGCTGGGAAGATGGCTCTGCGGTTAAGAGAGAGTACTGCTTTTGCAGAGAACGTGAGTTTGGTTCCCAGGGCCCAGATCAGGAGGCTCACAACAGCCTGTAACTACAGCTCCAGAAAATCTGATGTCCTCTTCTGGCTTCTTAGGGCAACTGCACTCACATGCACATACACACAGATATACATATATAAACATAGTTAAAAATAATATATATTAAATGTCAGGGGCTGGAAAGATGGCTCAGAGGTTTAGAGCACTTGCTCTTGCAGAGGACCTGGGTTCAGTTTCCAGCATCCACAGGGTGACTCACAACAACCAATAACTCCAGTACCAGGGAATCTGATGCCTTCTTCTGGCCTTCATGGGCACAAAGCACATACTTGCATGCATGAAAAACACTCACACATACAAAATAAAATACCAATCTAAAGACAATCTTTAAAAATTATTTATTTACATGTGCATTTTATAAGCAACTGACTGAATCGATAAAGATCACGGCAAAGGCTTGCAGCTCTCTCTACCCCAACACACTTAAAGTTAACATATGCAAACGGACAAGTGTTTCCACTTCCTAGCTATAGCTTCACAGCTGTCATGTATTTTAAAACACACGATGAACATCACATGGCTTGAAGGATATAGAGAAAGAACGATGTGAAGTAAGCCATTCAGAAAATGATTCTGCAGTTAAAGAATGTGACTTAAAAGTCGATACAGCGTCCTTTCCGCTCCCAATCTCCATAGCGAGTGGGCTCCGGGCCCCTGGGTCCACCTTTTTCTTTGGTAACTGGATTAACATCATCTGGAAACTCTAAGGAAGACAGAAGAGATAAACAAGGCAGTCAGCAGAGATGGAAGAAAACCGTACGGTCAGTTTTGGGGACAGGATTGCACAAGCTGGTTATGAGTACCTGGCTTATCATACAGTCTTTATATGAATCATGCATGTGGTTCTTGCCCTTCCTTCCCTGGAGCTTGAGATATGCATTTTTCATATTCAATAAACTTTACTAACACTGATGACTTCCAATTCTTGGAGTGCTTTCAGGTCTAGAAACTACTAGAAGGTAGTTTCATATGTGGTGCTGGACCCAACAGGAGGGAAGGAGTGAGAACAGAGTACAGCTTCACTGAACTTGAAGGGTTTAGAGACAAGTTCAGTGTCTCGTTTTCTTTCCAGTGGGATGTGTGTGGTGTGTGCGTATGGGGGGTGGTGGTCATACTTGCCTTATAGCATTGAAGTGAACAAGGCAATGTATGTGACAGGTCTAGCACAGTGACAGGTATGTACAGGTGCTAACTGGTTTTACTTGTGAGCACTATTTCTCCTTAACACAGACTTTGGCTTCAGCAGATGGGTTTTACGAGCATAAGTGAAATCATTGGTCTTAACACTGTGTTTATGGGCTGGGGATACAACTCAGTAATAGAACACCTGTTTTAGCACAAGTGAAGTTCAGTCTCCAGTAACAAACACATGCACATGCAATGAATGCACGCACATACACACAAAAATGTGCTGTGGAACAATCCTTTTCTATCCTATGAATAGGCATTACTCTCATTGGCTAATAAAAAGCTGACAGGTGAGTAGCTGGGCAGGAAGTTAGGCGGGAAAGCAAAACTGAGGATGATGGGAAGAAGGAGGGTGGAGTCAGGAGAGACACCAGCAACTATCCAGGAAGCAAGACATGCTAGGGGGCAAGTAAAGCCTTGAGCTGAGTGGCAATACAAAGATTAATAGAAATGATTTAATTTAAATGTAAGAGTTAGCTAGTAACAAGCCTGAGTTATCAGCCGAGCATTTATAATTCATATAAGCCGGGTGGTCGGGACAGGAAATGTCTGATTACAAAAATGCACTACATTTTCCTGATAGGAGTCCTCACTGTGAACCAAGCCACATTCTGAGGATTTTAATTTTTAATTAATCAATCAATTTGATTGATTACTGTTTGATGGTAGGTGTCACTAATACTGCCCAGGTTGGTGTTAAATGTTGAGGGTCAAATGATCCTTCTATTATAACCTGATACTGGGCTTTCAATTCTCAGCACTTTACACACGTTAACTCACTCAGTCCACATAATAACTCTATGAGTCAGGAAACAATACTGCCCCCATGTTACAGGTGTACAAAGTCGTTCAGTGTCACACAGTGAGTGAACAGGGAGACTGAGTCTGCACTGAAACCCACATGCTGTATTGCTTTGTGTTATAGAGAGAACAGATGAGGAACCAGCTGTTAGAAAGAACCTCCGATCTTAAGTGGTGTATTTTTGGAAAACTAAAAGATCATTGCCCCAAATTATGCAGTCCCTCTGCAGACTAACCAAAGAAGATACAGAACTTCACCTTGAAACTTTGCAAATATTTCTTCAATCTTTATCTTTGCTGCCTTGTGCCTAACTCTCCCATACCCATGTCATCATTCTGTTTTCAGGGAACTTCTGTGGTCCCCCTGAAAGCCAGTAATGGATGCTCTTCTTGCCCCCCCCCCCCGCCCCCCCGTTCCTGGACTCTGGGTGTGGAAGTTAGCTGGGAATGCTGAGACAAAACAGACATCATGGCTTATGCAATGGAAGTCTCGATGGGGTGTGGTTGGTTGGAGTGAGGGCCCTCTTCCTGACTGTGGGCTGTCCCTTCTTTATGAGTTGTCACATGGAAAAGAGGGAGGCAGAGAGGTTTCCAGTGTCTTTCTCATAAGGGTACTAGTCCCACCACGAAGTCCTCACCCATATGATCCGAACCTAATTATCTCCAAATACCCTCCATCTGGGGTCAGGGCTTTAACAGTACCAGGAAAAAAGAATATGCTGAGCCAGATTCAGTAGTATGCTTGTAGACCCAGTTATTCAGGAAATGAAGGCAGGAGAAGTTCCTGAGCCCAGTTAGGTTAGTCTAGAACATGAGACCCTTACTACACATACACACACACACACACACACACACACACACACACACACACACCCTTAACACATACACACACAAGACCCTTACTATACACACACACACACACACACACACGAACATGAATACAACATGCACATGCATGTGCACACACATACACACATGACTATGCACACACTGAGATGCCCCTTCTCATTGCTGACCAAACCTTGATACACTTTCCTCTGCTGACTCCCATTCCCCTGTCCAATTCTTGCCTCTAGTTTGTAATAACTCATAGACCTTTCTATCTTGCTCCAGAAGATGAATATTGGATTATACTGTCATCCCTCCCCACCCCATTCTCCATCATCTCAATATCCACATCAGGGACCATCAAACACAGAGGCCACAGAGATCCTTAAACCTCTTTACAAGGAGGCTCGTCTCACTTGGGACTCCCACTGGACTTTCTTATCCCCGGAATATTTCTTCTTCAGATCTCACTCTTGAGCTCTCCTCCCTGACCACACCTCCCGTCTTCCCTTTTCTCCTCTCCTTTGCATTTGTTATCCCCGGAAGTCTCCTGACTCTTCCTCCTTCTGTTACCACCAGCCTGACACTCTCAGCGGCTCACTCTTCACACTGCGGTGACGTGCTGTACCATCTGTGCTCTGCCTCTTACATCTCCAGCCACGTGTGCACGGAAGCGAAGCATCTTTCTAACCGATCTCTTCCGCAGTAGACTGAGTGAAGGATGCCAGGCACGAAAGACTACATATTCTCTCATTTACATGAAATCCTATAAGAAGCGAAACTACAGGGATTGAGAATGGATCAATGGTTGTGGGGAGAGGTGGGGATAGGGTTGATTTTAAAATAAGCAAAAGATAACTCTGTAGGGAATAAGAAAACTTATACTTAATGTTGTTTACATGACCACAAACATTTGTGAAAACTCACAGAACTGTATATTTAAATCACACTTTAATAGAGCTGGCTAGACAATCTCCAGCCCAACATATTTTTAAAAATTTGACTATATGTAGTGGTGTATGCCTTCAATCCAAACACTTAGGAGGAAGAGTCAGGAGGATCTCTGTAAGTTGGAGGCCAGCCTGGTCTACATAGGGAATTTCAGGCCAGCTAGCTAGGGCTACATAGTGAGATCATCTAAAAAAGAAAAAAAAAAAAACAAAAAACCAAGACAGACAAACAAACAAAAACCTCATCAAAACGTCTTTATTTACTTCCTGAGACAGGACCTCATGTAGCCCAGGCTGCCTGCCTTCAACTTCTGACCCTCCTGTCTCACTAGTGCTGGAATTACAGGCATGCGCCGCCATGTTGGGTTTATGGACTCAGAATGAGGCCAGGGCTCCATGCCCGTTAAGCCGGAGCTCTCCCAGTGAGCTACCCTCAGTCCTTACTGACCACTCCCAGCCTTAAAAAATTGTTCTAATTACATTTATTGCTTGTATGCATGTGTATACGTGTGTTGTGTTTTGTGTAGGTGCTGCAATGTGAGTGTTGAGGTCAGATGGAAATATTCAGGAACTGTTCTCTCCTACAGTGGAGTCCTTGGGACTGAACTCAGGCTGTTGGGATCAGCATAAGCATCTTTATCTGCTGAGCTAGCTTGCTGGCCCTTAACGCTCAGATCTGACATGAAAAAGCCCTACATTCTATTAATCTACTATTTATACTTTGTGCTGAGGCCACTCAGCTGTGCCCGACATGTGCCATGTTCTGTAATCTCTTCTTGTATGGCCATACCCTTCTCTCTCTTAAATATCTCCCTAGCACATCTACTTGTTAGTTTTATTTTTCCTTTAAATTTCATTTGCCCCACCTTTTATGCTAATTTCCATCAGATGCTCATAGATAGCTATCTCATCTTCCATTTACCCTGTCTGTCTATCTATCTATCTATCTATCTATCTATCTATCTATCAATCATCCACCCATCCATCATCCATCCATCCATCCATCCATCCATCCATCCATCCATCCATCCATCATTAGACAGAGTTTGGTAATGTATCCTATGTTGACCTAGCCACCACTATCCTACTGTGGCAGCCTCCTGGAATCCAGGAATAAATGGCAGAAACAATGGATGAGAAGACGAAGAAAGCAAAACAGAAGCTTGCCTGGAAACTTCCAGAAGCAGTAGTTAACACTGCCTAAGGTGGTTGACTGTTCAGGTAAGGTAGAACGGTGTCTACTGGCACCGGGTGTTTAGCATTTTCTAAGGAACAGTGGTTTTTAATGTGGTCACAAGGCATTAAAAAATGAAGATGCGTATTTACTGACACACACTGTCCAGGCAGTTCTGTCTTCTGACCTCTATCTAACTGGGAAGATTTGGAAGCCATGCTGAAGCCCAGACGCCAGCACTAGGGCTTTTAGCATTTCGGCCTCTAGAATCGTAGGCCAGAATGAATTCCTTTCCTGCTTCTGTTTGGCACGTATTCCTGTAAGTAGCCTCTTGTGATCGCTCATCTCAACCGTCAACTGGACAAGATGGAAAGTGACCCAGGAGACATCTCTGGTTGTTTCTATGTGAGAGCTTCCAGAGAGAAGGAGAGATCCACCCAGAACGTCCACCCCATCCTATGCCTGGGATCCTGAAAACCAGAAAGCAAGCTGAGCACCAGCATCTGCCTCTCTCTGCTCCCTGACAACAGACATGATGTGACTGTCACCTCACGCTCCTGCCATCATGCCTCCTGTCACGACGGGCTGCACCCCCTCTTCAGCTGTGAGCCAAAAGAGACTCTCCCTTCCCTTAGTCACTTTTGTCAAGAATTTTGTCACTGCAGTAAGAAAAGGCAACCAGTACATCCCCTTTCCCATGCTCCTGTGGGGAACCCCAATAAATTCATTGACTTACCAATTAGACAGAATCACTCTTTTGGCCTACTGGTGCCCCATCTGGGATGAACCGATTTCTTAAATGTCTCCCCATGAAAAGTCACCCAATACAATGAACATAAGAACTAGGCTGGAGCCAAGGCTTAGAGAACCACAATTTGGTTCCTAGTGTCAATGCAGGTGACTCATAACTGTCATAACTCCAGCTCCAGAAAATCCAGTGGTTCTGGCTGCATGCACAGACCCACACACAAAGAGCCATACACAAACACATATGCATAGTCATAAAATAAAAAAAAAGAAAACAACAATGATAAATTATATTTAGTCTATTACCACCCTTAAAGAAAGGAAAAGTACCGGCTCAGGACCTCCAAGACCAAGCTCTCAGCACAAAGGAGATTTATTTGCCCCAGAGGGACAGAGGGTAGGGAATAAGAGACAAAGATAGGAGACAGAGGACGAGGGAGAAGGGAAAGGTAACAAGGGAAAGGGGGAAGGGTATTTGTCCTAGGGGACTGCCTCTGGATAGAGGGGACACAGACGTGGCACATAGGAAAATGGCAGTTTATACAGGTACAAGGGAAACCCGTGTTAGGATGAGGTGTTTAATTTTAATTGGGCATGTTAATTAGGTGAGCCAAAGGGGGCTTCTGATGATTGGACTTCAATACTTTGATAACTGGACCTTAGGAGTCAGCCTCAGGAGGAGGAAGTGGCCAGTAAAGGAATGGACCTTGGGGGCTAGCTTCAGGAATGCAATCTAAGGGTTTTTATCAAGGCAGAGGTAATGGGGAAGAAGGGCGGGGTCGGCCAGAGGCACATGCTCCAGTGGGCTAGTGTCCCTTCAGATGCCACTTTCTGTCCAGTGGACAGATGACAGGGAGCTATGAAGGAAGGTTATCAGAGTTGAGAGAATGAGAGCTGTCTTCTCTTCACTGTGCAGTCCTGTGTTCCATCCTCTTCTAAGACCCAGCAGCTTCACTGTGCCCTGACTCCTCGGCTTTACCCCGTACATTCAGGACGATCTACTGCATGCTGCAGCTGGTCTTTTCACAGCAGATAGTTTCATCAACAAACAAAGGCTTGTTATTTGTATCACAGAGGATACCAACTTCTATGTCTTACCTTTTGAATAATGAAAGTATAGTAAAGGGCTGGGGATTTAGCTCAGTGGTAGAGCACTTGCCTAGCAAGCGCAAGGTCCTGGGTTCAGTCCTCAGCTGGGGGCGGGGGGGAGTATAGTAAAAACAAACAACCCCCCCCCCCCAAGTAACTAAATAAGTACTAAAACTCAGAAACCCTGCCTTTGAGACAGTCTGTGTCGCTCAGGCTGGCCTCACATTCCTGATTCTCTGGCATCAGTTTCCAGAGTGCTGGTATTCCAGACATGGGCCACCATTTCCAGCTTTAGAAACACCTTTTTGGTGGGGGTTGCATGTGTATGTGTGTATGCTTATGTGAATGCACGTGTGATGTACGTGTGCTCTTGTGTGTGTGCGTCCACGCACTTGTGTGCGCGTGCATGCAGAGGTCAGAGAATGACTTCAGGTCTCTCCCTTGATTGCTCTCCATCTTATATATTGAAGCAAGGTCTTTCATTTGAGCCCAGAGATTGTCAAATCAGATAGTCTAGGTAGCCAACTGGCCCCAGGGATTCCCTGTATCTTCTGTGGGCTGCCATGGCTGTTAGCACAAGAGTGCTGGAATCTATACTCTGGGAGGCATCTCACCAACCCAAAACCTTTTTAAGCAAGTTAACAACCACACATACAGATAGTCCACGTGGTATTTTTACTCACTGAAATATCCTTTATAACTGGTAATAAAAAACGAAGAGCACATCTCACTTCTTGCATCCATTTTCTAGTAACGGACATTTTCTTTGCTATGTTAGGCACCCGCTGACAGTGGTTGAGTCTACTCACTCTTGAGTGGCTCCCTCTCTAAGTGGGAGTCCTCGGGCTCATCAAAACGACCGACTGGCAACTTGGCCTTCTTAAGAGGTTGCTTCCCAAGTTCAGATTTTCCTTCTCCATAACTCACCTTCCTCAAAGAATGATTCAGAAGGGAGGATCCTAATGGGGAAAAAAATATTTTACTTTAAAAAAATTGACTATTTTTGCCTACTTGCGTTTCTGACCATTTACTATAATTCAAAAGGGACAAATGGCACCCAGCGAAAATCCTTTCCTGAATGCCTACATTCTACACAGCTATTCCCTTCCTTAGAGATAACCAGTGCTACAAGTTTGCAAAGAGCTATAAAGTAAGGAGGCGAATACAGGGAATAGTTTAGTAACCTAGGACTCCATCTGGTTTGGAATATGCACATGGTCCTCTTCTAATAATGCTCTTGGCAGCCTAGTTTCCTCACCTGTACACAGTGTGCACACACACCTTTCTCCAAGAGAAGCACCTAGCAACATAACCCCCCTCCCCCAGCACCAACAGCACCAGGATGTATGCACGTACATCCCTCTCTGAAGCATGGGATTTTCCTCCTTTCTCAACAGGAAACTTTTACAGATTCTATTTAGTTGTACTCTCCTCGTGTTCCAATACAGGACCAGAAAGGCCCATCGGTCCTACACTGGGTTTGGGTGCTTACCCAGTAAGGTAAAACTGTGCCCTAAAAGTGATTTTTTTTTAAAAAAGAAAATCTTATATTTACCATCTTATGTCTAGTTTGGCAAGCATGATTGAAGTAAGATGCATTATAAGAAGGAACATATACAGAAAATGATTGTGCTACCTAGTATAGTATATCAATTTAAATGAGAACCACCCCAACTCCTTAGTAACCAGCCCCCTCTTTCCTGTACACCCCATTAAAGAGACCCTAGGCAACACACTCTGGCCTTTCTTCATTGTGGCTTGTGTTGTTGGAGGTTTTTGTTCTTTTTGCTCTTTTGGGGGGGCCACCACTCAGCTCCCAAATAAATTTACACACAGAGGCTTATTAATTATTATGAATGCCTGACCTTAGCTTGGCTTAGTTTCTAGCCAGCTTTTCTTAACTTATCCCGACTACCTTTTGCCTCTGGGCTTTTCCTTTTCTATTCCTGTATATTTTTTTTATTTCTTAATCCATGGCTGGCTGTGTAGCTGGGTGGCTGGCCCCTGGGGTCCCCCTCCTTCTCTGGCTGCTAGACCTAGCCCTCCTCCCAGATTTCTTCCTCTATAAATTCTCTCTGCCTGCCAGCCCCACCTATCCTTTCTCCTGACTTGCTATTGGCCAGTTCTTTATTAGACCATCAGGTGTTTTAGACAGGCGCAGTAACACAGCTTCACAGAGTTAAACAAATGCAACATAAACAAAAGTAACAGACCTTAAAACAATATTCTACTACAGGCCTACTGCTCTCTTGCAGTGTAAGAATTCAAACAAAGTTTCGTCACTACTCTGCAATCTGTGTGGGCTTTAATTTCAATTCCTTGGATAAGGAAGCAGTTGGCTTGCCCCAACCCTGACAGGAAAATCAATACAACAGCATCCTTTAGGAACTTACATCTTGTGCTGGGGCATGGGGAACACAAACCACTCTAAGCTCGTGTTTCTAGTACTGCCCAAGTATCCATAAGGAGAATGGAAAATGTATCATACACAGGTAAAAGATACCACCTCACATTT
>CABHPH010001189.1:17966-34431 GCA_902168325.1 Peromyscus nudipes | reverse complement strand
GGTACCTCTTCTCTCAGCAATCTGTCTCAGTGGTACCTCTTCTCTCAGCAGTCTGTCTCCATGGTACCTCTTCTCTCAGCAATCTGTCTCCTATTTAGACAAGCTCTCGTGACAAGCACACCGCTCACAGGAGTTGAGAAGAGGGGAAGGCTTCTGTGTACCTCTAGCTCTCCCAGCGGCTCCCTTTCCTTTGTGTTGACTGGTGAAGGAATGGAAGCCGAGCACCTCCTAGGGAGGCTGTGGGGCCTGGGGCTAGCGCTGCTCTGGTGGGAATGAGGCCACATAAGCAGATCCCAGGGGTTATACAGCCAGCATATATATTCTTGCTCTTGACCTTTCTAGCAGAACAGTTTATTGTGAGTCTCCAAGCTGCCCACACAGCAACACACGAGTACCTGAGCGTGTCCAACCCAGCCACACATCTTAGATGAGTTTAGTTCAAGATGTTTGCACACAGTGGGGGAGGGGTGGGTGGTATTTTCATTATTTTAAGACAATCATGATAATTCAATTTTTTCTAAAGAATTGAGACCTAGATTTAAAAAAAAAAAAACTTAAGACAGATAATAAAAAAGGAGGCCTCTTTCTGCCTTCAAACACTGTCCTCAGTCTAGATTCACTCACAGCCCCAGGACAGCATCAGCAATCCCAGGTATCATGACAGATTCCCAAACGCTAGTACATGGAAAGGTTCCTTCTACAAGGATGGAAAGGATCTTCAAATGATGTTTAACCCTGTTTGGGGGATGAAATGCAAGTCCAGAAAGCTGTAAGCTAGTACATTGTTCTCTCCTAATCAGTTAAAGAGGTTTTTAAAGATAACTTATCATTGTTTCTTTTCTTCTTCTTCTTCTTCTTCTTCTTCTTCTCCTTCTCCTTCTCCTTCTCCTTCTCCTTCTCCTTCTCCTTCTCCTTCTCCTCCTCCTCCTCCTCCTCCTCCTCCTCCTCCTCCTCCTTCTTATTATTATTATTATTTTGGTTTTTCAAGACAGGATTTCTCCATGTAGTTTTGGTGCCTGTCCTGGATCTTGGTCTGGCCTCGAACTCACAGAGATTCACTTGGCTCTGCCCCCGCCCCCCCCAGTGCTGGGATTAAAGGTGTGCGCCACCGCCACCTGGCTCTTAGTTTTTAAACTCCCAGCAACCATATATTCAGCTTTGTTTTTAAGTTTGTAAGTGAGATTTTCCAATATTTTTCTTTCCTTCATGCATCATACTGTCCTCTCGTTTATTCATGTTGTTGAGTATGACAGGATCTCCTTGTGTAAGACCGAGTAACAGCCATTGGGTCTATATAGCATATTTTTCTAATCCACTTGTTCTGGACAGTTTTATGTCAACTTGACACACGCTAGAGTCATTGGAGAGGAAGGGGCCTCAACTGAGAAAAGGCCTCCAGAAGACTGGGCAGTACACAAGACTGTGGGACACTTTCTCAATTAGTGATGGATGAGGGAGGGCCCAGCCCACTGCGGGTGGTGCCATCCCTGGTCTGTGGTCCTGGGTTCTATAAGAAAGCAGCTGAGCAAGTCATGAGGAGCAAGCCAGTAAGCAGCACCCCTCCATGGCCTCTGCATCACTCCTGCCTCCAGGTTCCTGCCCTGTGAGTTCCAGCCCTCACTGCCTTTGATGATGAACTGTTACATGGAACTGTGTGAAACAAACCCTCTCCTCCCCAGCTTGCTTTTTGTCATGGTGTTCCATCACAGCAGTACTGACCCTAACTAAGACACCGTCCGTCAGCACCCTCTTAGCTTGCTTCCATATCATGGTGATTGTGGATAAGCTTCTGTGAGCATGGGGGTGTAGGCATTTTTGTGAAGCAACAACTTCATTTCTTTTCAGAGAAGAGGCTGATGAAAAGTATAATATTTCTATTTTTAATTTTTGGAGGAACATTTAAACCATTGTCCACACTGACAGCACCAACTGCCATCCCTACAGCATTTCCTTTTCCTCATATGCCCGCTGACGTTTAGTTAACGTCTTATCCTTTTTGGTAATCGCTGTGCTAATAGGTGAGTTGTGATACACATGGTCCTATTATTTAAGTCAAAACAGTTCTCTGATGTCTATGCCATTTTAGATGCGTTTTTGGTTACTTTTAAAAAATCATCTGAATGGCACATATCTTATTTCTCAGTTTTAGGCCAAGAGGAAAACACCATTTCATTTCCTGTTACACAGTCTTTCTTCTCTCTGCCCTAACAATATTCAAAATGACTAGTTTTGGGTGGTGGTGGTGGTGGTGTTTTGTTTTTGGTTTTTGTTGTTGTTTTATAAAAATGTAGAACACTTTTTTTTTTTTTTTAGGATGTCAGTAAAGTAAGTAGCATGGCCAATTCTTAAGCTGAAATACTTTTGTAAACTTCTGAGAGAGGTGTTTGAATACCAACTCAAGGACAATTTGGAGCCCATTGTCTTAGGAAACGGAAGTGGAGCAATTTCCCTGACTTCCCTCTCTAGACACAGCACAGTGTCAAGGCCACTAAGTCTCCTGGAAACAGAGCGGTGTCCCCACAGAAGGTCCCAGCAGAAATCCAAAGGTCCTGCCACGTATCTCTCAGAAGCCACTGGTGCACTCAGTAAGTGCAGGGGTGAAAGTTATCGAAGGTGTCGAAAGTTATTGAGAGGTGTGTAAACACCAAGGTCACTCTGGGTTCTGTTCTGTACTGTACTTGCTAATGGGCCGTGAATGAAGAACAGCGTATTCATTCTTCCTCTGCGGCCCACTGCTTTGGGAGTCTACAGATGAACTAAATTATGGCCATTGCTTCATCCTCGTCTTCAAGATTGCCTTCAAACGAACAAACATTGGAGTGCCTGACATTGTGCAATGCACAATAAAGATGCCGCCTTTGGCCTTCAAAAGTGAGCCGAACACTTGGCCCCTCCACTGTGTGTCCTTGGATCTCTAAACTCAATACAGCCCAGCCCTGAGAGGGAAAGCACAAATAGGATTACATCCAGGAAAGGTGCCTTAGGGTGCTGACTGTTCCAATACTACTGTCTAGTGAGGGAAAGGGACACATGAGTAATTGTTTTATAACCAACTTCGTGGAAATTAAGGTTCTGACTTGTGGCCTCTGTGCATTTCCGTGATGTAAATACTCCTGCCGTAGCCAACGTCAAGCTACAGATGCAAGACCATTGCATGTGGTGTTGGAGAGAGAACAATGCCATCAGTCCTGGCCGGCGGCTGCAGGCTGGTGGGTCAGCCCTGTGGCCTTGTGAACAGAGCCAGACTGCTGCCTCCGGGGTTTGCAACACGAACGGTTTAATGCTGTTTCTGTTCATCTCAACAGAGCCCTGGCTGGATTGGGCTGCTTTTAGTAAGTTGATAGCCAGGAGCGGGTTTTGAGCTATGCCAAGGCTGTCAACGCTAGTGAGAAAACTGATAAAGTGGATTCCTGATAAGCTCATGGTCTCAACATTTTTACCGTTGTCTCTGTTTGCAGGGGAGGGCAATTGTTCCGCTGATCTTATGTTTTGGGGAAGTGTTGCCACCGGGGCCTTGCTTCAAGCTCAGAGCATTTGGAGTAGCTGCAATGATTCAGATTTCCAGGGCAGGAAGAAAAGCTGGGTCTCTGTGTTCTTAGAGCCGGTTGCCTAAGCTGTCTCTCTCCCATTTTTCTCAAATCACCTGCAGAGCCCAGAGACGGGGCTGAGTGCCTCACCCTAGACCTCCTTAGTCCAGAATCACACTCCTTTCCCTGCAGTGGAATCTGCAGTCCCGGGCACATGTGTATTCAGCCCATGTTAATAAGAGGTAGCTTTTCCAACGTACAGTATGGCTCGTTAAGGAAGGGAATGGCTCAGTTGCCTTTAGCCTACTGGCTATGGGTGAGATAGGACCTCTGTTGGTCTTTTCTGTATCAAACACACAGATTGCAAGCCCAGTGCCACTTTGAGATCTTTGGCAGCAGTTAACTCTGCAGCTCACACACGATTGAGCCTGTATGATAATGAGTATTCAGAGACGGGTAATGCCTGGGAGGCACTCACCAACCTAAGACAGAGCACCTGTGTGGCCTGGGCAGGTGTCTCCATGATGGGTAAGGTGACCTGCTGATGTCCCATGCAACCCAAGTCAGAAGCTCATTTTTTAATAAAAGGGGGACCTGTAGGGCCCTGGCCCCATTTTGGGTAACTGTTGCCTTGCTTGCGGACCATGACCTTGATATTCTCCCTATGCTAATTCCCTGCCAGGTTTCACCCTCCTGAATGCTTAAGGGAAGTTCCTTGCCTGGTACCCTGAATAATGGGCGTTAACAGATTAGAAGCAAGATTGTAAAACATCAGTAGCGAACTTCTGCCCTCCGGGGTCCTCCCATTGTGCTGTAAGCCTGTATTTAAGACCTTCTCCCCTCTTCATAAATGACATTTGACATTTAAAATTAAAAAATATATATATTATATATATAATTGAATGAATACTGCTAATGTAATCTATGAATACCACAAATGTGATTAATATCATGAGTGTAATTAATGAATATCATGAGTGTAATTTAAAAAATAAATAAAGTCAAAAAAAGAAAGAGGTAGCTTTTCTTCTCAAGGCAGAACAGACTTGCTTGCCTGGCCATGACTTTCAGTAGACTGCCACAGCATCCAGCAGCAACAATGACTCTCTGCAACCGTCTCGAAGAACAGAAATGCCCCCTCCTTTTGCATCCCAAGTAGCTCTCTTTTTGGCATCACCACTGGGGTAGTGTTGGCCCGTATCTCCTCTCTAGTGGCTGATCACAGGGCTTTTTGCCCAACTAGTAATGACACTGAGGCATGGGTCCCTCTATACAAGAGCATCTGGTCTTTAAACACTGCAAGATTTTCACTGGAATTAAGAGACCTAGATCAGGAAGCTTATGTTTCTTAAACTAACCACTTAAACTCCAGTCTCAGGATGCTCACACAATGGATGCTGCTGGAAGTTTAGTATACCAGAAAGTCCTCTGTAAAGGATGACTTTGAAATTTAAGGTGGTTTTCTATTTCATCAGTGTTCCCTTTGTGCATTTCCATTAGCTTTCATCTCTGAGACCAACTTCCTCAAAGCCACATGGACTGATCAGCTCCGCTCTGGAGGGCTGGGTCTCAAGGGAACATCCACTCATTCATCACTGCAGCATCTACAAATCTCAGACTTTGTGAGGAATCCCATAAGAGGGCAGACATGGGAGAGAGTGTGAAGCGATGCCTGTGGCTCCTCCTTGCCGTAAATCAAGGCAAGTTTGTTGTGTGAAGTTTACTTGGCTCTAGGCATATTTAATTTGAGCTGAGAGTTTCGTTTTGTTAGCAAGTGACTCACTACAGCCACTATCGGGTAAATGGGGCAGACTTTCAGTTTTCACAATCTTTGGTCAAGAGTTTCTTACCTTGTGGCTTAGAAGAGTAGCCACGGGGAAAGAGTCACCCCAAACCACTGAAACCCAAGGGAATTCTGGGAGAACAGAGCCTCAGATCATGGTGGAGACTGAAAAGAAACATCCCATTACCATCATATGGATTGCTAATTAAGAGCCACTTGGAATGTCTCCCTCTTTAAACTGTAGCTAATAAAAATAATACCATAATGTATGTTTAGCTGTCCAGCATCAAAATCCTTCATTCTGGAGGCATCTGAGCCTTGAGAGACAGTGAGGCCCATTGTCACTATGGACTCTGCAAAGGCCCCCAGACACCCAGGGTACCAGTCTGAGGATGGCCAACTTCGGGCTCTCACCACAGACTCTGAATTTTGAGTGATTTAAATCCACTACTGAAGTGGAGCCCGCCTGTGGCATGATCTTGGCTTGGTTCCTGCTGTCTGTATACCTATGGCTTCCTCAGCTTCTACAGCATCCCCATGGATTCTGGAAGTTTTCCACTGTCCTCCCAATAATTTCATTTATGTTTTTCAATTGTATATTGGAAAATTGTCATGTATGTAAATATCAAGTATAGGGTGATGATGTTATATGCACACAATGCGGAGTGAATGACTATATATCTGTCACCTCAAATATTGTCATCCATTCCTCCTGTCTCACAGCAACGTTGTACCTTTTGGTCAACATCTCTCCATCCCTTCTACTCCCTAACTTCTGGTCACTGCCATCTATGAGTTGGACTACTTAAGATTTCAAATGTAAGTGAAGACGTGATGTTTGCCTTCCCAGGCCCGAGTTACTTGGTTTAGTGTACTGTTCCTCATTTGCCTGTTAAGTGACTGAATAGCATTCCGGTGTGTGTGCCTACAGACCAGCGCTTTCTTTACCTCTTCCTGAATTTGAGATACACATAGGTTGGTTCTATGACGAGATTCTTGTGAATAATGCTTCAGTGAATATGGGGTGCAGATACCTCTTTTGGCTACATTGCACAGAAATGGAATTGATGGATCAAATGGTAATGACCTGGTGATTTCTTTTCTGCTCATGGTGGGCAGTGTTGCTCTCCAGTAAAGCTTGGCACATGTGTGTATCAAGGCCACTGCATTTATACTGCCATCACGATCCTGCTTGGGAGAATCGAATGTGTAGGATCCCACAAAGGAGGACGATCCGAAGGCTATAGCACATAGCAGACCTTGTCTTGGCTGTTCAGCTTTAAACACAGGAGCAGGAAAGGAATTTGTGTGCACAGGAGCCCTACTCTCTAGGCTTGTGAAAGGTTAGCTCATCAGCAATATTTTGATACTGTGCCTTGCTTTACTGAATTATGGTGACGTGTGCAATTCTGTTTAAATAATTTCTAAGAAGGACTCTGCAAGCATAAGCACCTGTGTTTGAGCCCCAGTACTCATGTGAAAACACCAGCAGTGGCAGATGCTGCAAATTCTAGCTCTGTGGAGGCAAACCCAGAAGGATCCCTGGGGCTCGCTGGCTGGCCAGTATGAATTGATGAGCTCCAGATGTAAGGAGAGACCCTGCCCCAAAGAGCAACGTGGACAGTGATTGAGGGAGTGACCTGAAATCAACCTCTGGCCTCCACATTCACCCACACACACATGCACACATGTTCTCATACATGCATACACACCACACCATACATACGTACAAACACATGGAATAATTCTTGCACAGACTGAATTTATTGAAGTTTAGACTTCCCATAAATTGCCTCTGTGAATTCCCCCGACCGCTCACTTCTTTGAAGTGAGATGGCAACTTCAACAAGTACCTTTGACCTTGGCTCACACACTGTTCTCTTGGATGGAAAAAAAAAAAAAAAAAGAACAGAATTGCTTCAACTAGGGCCGATTTGTTTTCCTTCCGAGGAAGTTAGATTCTAAATACAGAAGAGACATTCTCCAAAATGACATTTCTGACATGTGTAGTAGGTGACTAACAATCTGTATATACATTTAGGATGCTATTCTCTTCCGAATTAAAAATATACCCTACCTACTTCAAATGTTTGTGATTATCTTGGAACTCCCCTGTAAACCCTGAAAGGCTGTGATCATAAGTAATAAAAATTTCTTCTATTCACACCCACCACCAGCCAGTATTTATAGAACATTTACGCGGGCCTTGCATTTTCAGTCCATGGGAGATGACATGTAGGTGTCTGGGAGAATGAAGAGAAGACTGATGTCGCTCTCCTGGTAGACGCACACACCTGCGCAGTCTGCAGGAAGAAGCAGCAAGCAGCTTCAGCCACATGCAAGCATGAACATCGTTCTAAGTTTCTTGAAGACACCAGCGAAGGACAGTCAGCCCTCCTCAAATGCTTCCAACTACAAGCTCTAGATCAAGCACTCAGTGCTCAGCCTTGAGGTCAAAAGGCTTTTGGTATAATTTTGGTCAATTTCCTCCACCCCACCTACAATCAAAGAAAAGCCTTCACATGCACTTCCGTAAATTATGAAATGTATGTGCTCTATGGCAGTCCGTAGCTTTTCCAGCCCCGGAAACCTAAAACAGAAACCTTAGACAGGCTGGAAATAGAAGTGTCTCGGAGGAAATTGTGTCAGCCACGGGGCCCAATTTTCATTTCTGGTAGTTGTGAAGGGGAACTTTCCAACTTGGTCTTCCTGGCTTAGATTTACCTACATAACTTCGTGTAGTCCTGTTCATGCTAGCGAGAGGGGATGGCTTTGGAAACGCTGGGAGGATTGTTTATGTTTGAGAAGGGATGAGTATCAGGTGGTTTGCCGTTACTGTGGCAAGTATCCGAGATATTCGGGAATAAGAGAAGCTCACTTTGGCTCAGGTTGGAGGTTCCAGTCCCTTGTATGATTGGTCCCACTGCTTTTGGACTCATGACCAGGCAGTAGCTCATGTAGGAACATGTGGTAGCGCTAACTCCACCCACTTTATAGCAAGCTAGGGGACAAAGAAGCAGAGAGGGGACAGGAGCCCTGTAATCCCACCAGGGGAAATGCCTTCAGTGACTCAAAGAGTTCACAGAAGGACCCACCCCTGAGAGGCCCTTTCATTTCCCTGCAGTGCTATTCCGAAGACCAAACTGTTAATTTGTGACTTTTTGGGGGGATAGTCAAGACCCAAACTAAAGCTGGAGAGTTAGGGATGGAGAATCAAAGCCTAAGGAATTAAAACAGGAAAACTGTACGAGAGGGAGAATCTGTAAGAATGCGTTAAGGGCAGAGCTGAGGCCAGGTTTCTGTCAAAGCCTAGAGCAAGCTGCCTGCTTCAAGGCTGGAACACCACCTGATAGTTAATTTAGCAAAGAGACCTCACTGAGGACGTATGCACACAATAACGACAAGTAAGGCAAGGTCATAGATTTCAGAGTTAATTCCTCTGGGCCGATGGTGTCCTTCTGCAATCTCAGCATGTGGGAAGCTGAGACATGCAAATCTGGAGTTCGAGGCTGTCCTGGGCTACAAAATGAAAATGAACCCTTCTCCTTTGCTCTTTCTGTTAGGCCCCGAGTAGTTGATAATATGCCCGGCTGTCCTAAGCCAACTGGAGTATGAAGGAAGCAATGATGCTTTATCACCAGAATGATGACCCCACTCTGGGTGGGCAGAAGGTGTGGTCCTGGAGGCCAGGCCCAATCTGCTCTTCTCTCATTATTAGGAGCCATCATTCTTTTTCTTTCCTTTTTCTTTTCTTTTCTTTTTTTTTTTTGATTCATTTTACATTCCAACCACAGATCCCCCTCTCTTCCCTCTTCCTGCTCCCCCACAGCCTTCCCCCACCCCACCCACCTCCTTTCCCCTCCTCCAAAAAGATAAGGCCTCCCATTCAGGGTCAACAAAGCCTGGTACATTCAGTTGAGACAGGACCAAGCCCCTGCCCCTGCATCAAGGCTGTGCAAGGTGTCCCACCATAGGTAGTGGGCTCCAAAAAGCCAGCTTGTGCCCCAGGGATGGATCCCGATCCCACTGCCAGCGGCCCCTTAAACAGACCAAGCTACACACCTGTCTCACTGATGCAGAGGGCCTAGTCCAGTCCCATGCAAGCTCCACAGCTGTTGGTCTAAAGTTCATGAACTCCCACTAGCTTGGTTCAGTTGTCTCTGTAGGTTTCCCCATCATGATCTTGATGCCTCTTCCTCATAGAATCCCTCCTCTCTCTCTTCGACTGGACTCCTGGAGCTCAGCCTGGTGCTTGGCTGTGGATCTCTGCCTCTGCTTCCATCAGTTACTGGATGAAAACTCTATGATGACAGTTAGGTTATTCACCGATCTGATTACTGGGGTAGGCCAGGTCAGGCACCCTCTCCACTATTGCTAGTAGTCTAAGCCGGGGTCACCCTTGTGGATTCCTGGGAATTTCCCTAGCACGAAGTTTCTCCCTATCCCCATGATGTCTCTCTCTATCAAGACATCTCTTTCACTGCTCTCCCACTCCGTCCCTGTTCCAGCTCGACCATCCTGTTCCCTTATGTTCTTATCCCTCATCCCCTACCCTCTATTGCCCTGCCTCACCCCCAGTTTACTGAGGAGATAAAAGTCATCATTTTACCTTTTTTTTTTTGTTTGTTTGTTTTTTGTTTTTTTGAGACAGGGTTTCTCTGGGTAGCTTTGCGCCTTTCCTGGAACTCACTTGGTAGCCCAGGCTGGCCTCGAACTCACAGAAATCCGCCTGGCTCTGCCTCCCAAGTGCTGGGATTAAAGGCGTGCGCCACCACTGCCCGGCGAGTCATCATTTTAAACAGTAGTTTGTGTTATACTTCATGTGTAGGAATGGGGGTGAGAAATAGTAGAATCCAATTTCTTTCCAAATCTACATTTGATTATTCACTAGAACTTTTTTCATTTAAAGATTAAAGTTACAGAAAGGGGTGGGAGAACATGCCTGATAATCCATGTGGGTGCCACAACATCAGTGAAGGGGATATTTCTTTTTTTATCCTTTGTAAAGGAAAAAAAGAAAAAAGAGTCAAGGAAGTGAGGTAAAATACTCTGGGCACGTTCCTCGTGCCTTACATAGTCTCAAAGGCCTTAAACAATGAAGTCAAAATCGAGTAGTTGAGTGCAAGAGTCCCTTGAAAACAGCCACCTCAAGCTGGTGACAAGTGAGGATCAGAGCTGAACCAGCAGGAGTAGAAGCCAGTCTGCACGCTGCTGTCATTCCTGGAGTTACCCTCCCTGGACAATTTCATGCACAGTGGCCTTGCATTCGATTGATTACGGTAGAACCCCAGAGAATGGGAACCCCCAGAGACAGGTTAAGCTAGAACCCAGCTGCTGCTTGCTGCTTCTTACTGGTTTCCTGGCTTTTCTATCTCCTTGTTTCTTTGGCCCTTGGTTCTCTAATCTTTAAAGAGCTACTTAGTGAAGATGAAGTGTAAGATAAAGCAGAGGAGCTGTTTGAAGCAGCGTTTGTCACACAGAGAGAGTTTAACACAATAGAGTAAATGGTGGCCATCCTTCGGGAGGGATCCAATTGAGAAGAGTGGGTCTTGCCTCCCTTTGAGCGATGGGTATAAGGAGCACCCTCTCCATGGAGGAGACTGCAGCTCTCCATCCTTCTACATGTGTTTCCTTGGTGAGGCTCTGAAGGAAGTATGTAAGCCATACGGTGCTGTCTTCCTTTCTCCCTAACCGTCACAGACCACACACTCAATGAGAGTTCCTGCTACCCCTCTGGTTCTCTGCAGACCGACTGCAAATGATGGTGACGCGGAGAAGCGAAACTAGAGACCTTTATTAATGGAGAGGAATGTTCCAACTTCGCAGCCTTTTCTTGTTTTGAGTGGTCCAGCAAGGAAGACACCAGATTTACTGGATTTTATTTAAGCAGTGTTGACTAATTTAACAAACACGTCTGGGCTGTGTGTGCTTTTAGAGAGCCAGGCAGGAAAACCTTGTTGGGGGTTTCAGTACTAACGTCCTGAGTTAGGGGTGACTCAGAAAAAGAGGCCCCATCCTGCTGAAACACAGTGTGGTTTCATATTATCTGTCACCCTCTCGCTCAAGAGGACGGAGTTCCTCACCTCCCACGCGTCAGCTCTACCTAGAGCAGCAGAGCCTACAGTTCGTGTGGGGGAGCTACGGTGTCACACTCGACTTCATTTCTTCATCCAGTTTGAAATTGCTCTGTAGATTCTCTTCTCCGTCATAAAAGTTCCCTTAATCTGCAAAATTATCCACCGACGTGCCAAGCCTGCAGAAGGCTGCTTCAGCATTCTATTTCCAAATGGAACAACCAATGGTTTGACCGAAGCCTAGACAATATGGTTCCCCAGCAGTCCACCAAAGGTCACTATTTCTCAGTGCCAGGGCCCTGTCCTGAGGGTGTGCTCTGACACTCACTCCATGCTAAAGGGCTGGTCACTCACGTCCCTCGCCAGAGCCAGCTGCTCTTTCTTCTCCTTGTGAATGTGGGGGACACCTAATGGTTGGTAGATGCTGCCTCTTGGTTACTCTCCTAAGCTCACAGTAGCCGACCTTCTGGAAAATAAACATAAAATGGCAGAGCTCTCAGAAGTAGCAAACTTCAGCAAAGCTGTAAAGAACAGCATTGTCTGCCACATCTCAGGTGAAAGAAAAATCTTTCTGAAGTTAATTATCCATTATATAAATGTAGTGTGATGGGATTGGCAAGATGGCTCAGCAGGTGGGAAAAAAAGGTGCTTGCCACACAAAACTGGTGACCTGAGTTCCATCCCTGGGACCCATGGCAGAAGAAGAGAATCAACTCGCAAGAAGTTGTCTTCTGAGAACTCATTCTGGACAGATGTAAATTGTGTTTGCCTTAAAAGCAGCCTGAGGACTGGAGTCACTGAACTGACAGACTTGGATGGTGAGGCCTCGTCTCCTTCCTTATCTCTTCTCGTGGAGATGAAAAGGGAGGGAACGGAAGTGTGGAGGGAGAGAAGGAAGGGACTGAACTCCCAACTTGTCGCCTGGCATGGACTGAAAGGACAGAAGATTCTGCCGGCCCCTCCCACTCCTCTCAGCTGGTTCCTTCCTGACCTCAGCTCCCCAGGCAGTTGATGACAGCTCTTCTGAGCCAGGAATAATGTCCTTCCTCCTTTCTCTCGGTGGATTCCTGCGCATTCCTCAGCCCCAGGAGGTCATATCTGACATGTGACTTTTGTAGATGATGCAGAAACTTAGAAGGCTTTGAAACAATTTGGAAGAACTATTTTCTGCCACACTGTGAGTTAATTTTGATTTCACATGACCACTGAGGAAAACATGAATTTCCCATTCTTTGTCCATTGAAATCATGCCAGTATAGAGAAGTTTCCTGGCATGGCCTTCTTTCTTTCTTTCCTTATGTATGTATGTATTTTATGTATCAGTGTTCTATCTGCATGTATGCCTGCAGGCCAGAAGAGGGCATCAGACCTCATTACAAATGGTTGTGAGCCACCATGTAGTTGCTGGGAATTGAACTCAGGACCTCTGGAAGAGCAGCCAGTGCTCTTAACCTCTGAGCCATCTCTCCAGCCTTCTGGCATGGCCTTCTGTAGGCTATTCTTTTAAAGACCTCACATTACATTAACCAACTGTCCGATGAATACAGAGTTTATTGGTAGAATGGCAAATAAACTAAGGTGGTGTGAACAGAAGTGTGATGTAGGAGAAGCTGAAAAGGTAAGTTTCCATCAGAGGTTGGATTCCAGTCCTGGGTAGCCCACTGTTTTGAGAAAGTATTTATTTGCATGTTATGGTATTGGAGATGGAACCCAGAGCCTTGCACACTATAAACAAGCACCTTATTATTGTACCACAACTATAGCCCAACAAATAATACTTAAAGGCTACCATAAGCCTCATGGCAATGTTATTGCTCTGAGCTTTGAATTGAACTTGAATATAGTGTCCTAAGTCAAGGACGTGGAAGAATGTCTACCATGAAAACTGCCTTTGGGTTCCATTTTTTGGGTATGCCAGAAAGATCCCAGTGACAGCCTTGACCCATTCTCCCTGGGTGCCACTTCAGGAGTTATGTTTTTAATCATCAAAGGGGGATGTGGGATTCAGTAGGAAGAGGGTGGCCTCATTATTCACCAAACCCCTAAGCAATAGCAACAAAACACAAGCTAACTCACACCGAAGGAAATAATAACAAATCTAGCCTCGGAAGGGCCCATTCCAGATGGGCGGGCACCTTACCTTCTGCACCATCCTGGCGGCAAGGTGGTTCCCATGATGCTTACAGAGAGCTGCAATGGGGGTGGGCACCCAGGAGGTCCTCTGCCAGTCTGAGGACCAGTGTGATTGTGCGCTGGCTGCCCTGCAGTCTCCCCCCACCCCCCCACCCCGTCGCTGCCTCTGGGACTGAAGGAGAGGACAGGTCAGCACTAAAATGTGCTGAAGGCGCACAGCATATGAAGGGTTTCACCAAAGCGCAAAGACGGCACAGAGGAAGAACCATCCCAGGCTAGGGTGGGGGCACATTCCGAACCCCTCTTCTGAACCATGCCCCTCTCCTTCCTTTGCCATTGGAGGCAATGTTTGATCAACCAGCAGGTTGCCCTGAACAAGGACCAGGAGGGAACTGTGGCAGGAGACAACTTATGGCAAGGCAGCCCTAGGAATTTCCTGCCACCACTTAGCTGTGGACAGTCTGTATTGATTGCTGATCAGTTCCCAGAGCCTGAGGTCTGGACCTAATGCAAGCCAGAAGAGCCGAGTTTATTAATCCAGCTCAAGACCTGAGCCAGAAGATCTCCCAACACCTTCCTTCATCTGACTCTCGTTCTTCTCTGACCTCTAACCTGGAAGAGAATCTATCATTGCCAAGTTACTAAATTTGTCCAGAAGGAAACATTTGAGGTCTTTGTTCTTCATTTCAAAAACTGCCACCCTGACAACGCTCAGCCAATGGTGTCTTTGGCCTTGACCCAGACATGAGTATGTTCCACAGCAGTTGGGAAGGCCACATGTGGTCTGATGGTTTCATGGCACCCATAGAACCCACATTTTTGCTATTGATTTTACCATCTAAATGTTTGTGGACTCTGGCAACACGATCAGCTCTCCCCTATCCCACATGAACGGTGTATTTCCAAATCTCTTTCTTATCTCTGGACCCCCGCATCTCTAGGTTCCCTGCAAGCGGCAGGGACAGCTTTGTAGTTGTTGGGAGTGCTGTAGGGTGTAGTGTGTCTTTGTCACTTTGTACTTTCAACATCATGCTATGCCCTCAGGATGACAAGACTCCACTTACGAACGAGACTCCGTTTCGTCTATTAGCCTCATCTCTCCTCCACTTCTGTAGTTTTTAGTCCATTTCTCATGCTTTTCCTATACTATTTTGTCTGTTTTCCACTACCCAGAATGTTCTCTCTCCCCTCCTCCCTCTTTCTCTCCCTGCCCCTCCACTCTTTGTGACTCAAAGGATTAATAGAACCCAACTGTGACTTCCGGGTGTGATTCCTCCAATCTCACCAGCCACTTGGCGCAGGTCACCTCCCTGTGCTGTGTGTTCTCTGAGAAACATGCTTTCTTCGGGAGTTAGGTCATGCTGGCAGTTCTACATCCTTCTAGCACTTCAGCTGACTGAAAACTCCATGAGAACAGTCTTTCTCCACATAGCCTGGCTTTATTGACTGTTTATTGAATGAGCTGCCAAATCCAGTGCACACTGGTTGGGCAGTTAGTTCCAGAAGGAGAGCTACAAAATGTCAGGAAAGGTATGTGTAAGGAAAAGAAAACTCACATCACAGGTTTTCAAAATTACTACATTAGGTGACACAGAGGGGTCTTTTCCTTTTCAATTTTCTATATTTCCTAAGCAGAAAAATGGCAAGGCGTTGAAGAAAGGGAGACTCGAGAGACATGTACTAGACTGGATTTCTTACTGCTCTCTCGTAGAAAACTGTAGCAGAAGCTTTCAGTTGAGTGAGAGAAGCCAAAACTGGAGCCAGTTCGCTGAGTGGGAGGCAAAGAAACGGCAGTGAATATGGATTACCCCTGGCATGTTTGGGGCTAAAATGAACGGCAGAAATGAAACAGCCGACGTGGAAAAGTAGCAGAATGGACAGAGGGTGGCGTAGTGAGTGAAGAACTTCACAATAATAACGACAGAAAAGACGTGTGCGATGAAGGGGAAGGCAGAAGGCCGTGGGGGGAGCTTGTGCAGGCTTGTGAGCAGCAAAGGGGAGAAGGACACACTCCACAAATACCTGGTGAGTTCATGGGGATCTAGTCAGGAGGCATTAACCCCCTGGAAGAAACAGTCTGATAGAGACACATCAGCAAGACGAGGTGCCTGAGGGAGCACAGGTCCCATCTCAAGGGATCCCAAGCCACCAGCTGCCAGGTGCTTATCTGCGGGCAGGGAAGTGTAGATGTTTACACTAGAGATTCCGATGTCAGGAAGCTGGCTTTTTATATAAGCTGTCTCCACTTTTCAAATGTGACAACTAATTTAAACAAACGCTAACCCAGGGACTAGGATTCAGTCCATTGGTAAGCTCTTATAGCATGTACCCATGTCATACTGCTCATATGGTATTTAGTCGTCCTATCGATACATAATTCACAACTATAATTCACCCATTTGAAATATGCTGTTCAGTTGCTTTTAGGAAATTCACAAATATTTACAACCTAGAAACACTTCAATAACTCAAAATAAAACCCCAGGCCCCCACTGTAAACACCACTAGACTATTTTCTGTCTGTACATGTGCCTATTCTGGACATTTCAGGCATTCATAAAATGCTATGGGATTTTGTGTGTGTGTGTGTGTGTGTGTGTGTGTGTGTGTGTGTGTGTGTGTGTGTGTGTAATTGACTTTGGCCTTCTTTGGGGAGCTGGTATTTTTTAAAGTGAAGAAGTAGAGAAAAAAAGAATTTGGAAGCCTTTGAACGGAAAAGGTTGTGTCCAGGAGAGTAGAGGATGGAAGATTGAGAGTGAGAAAGGAAGGGGACCTGCAGCTGGGACAGAAAAGGAGGCGTCTGACCTTGTCCCCGGATTTCTGTTTGACAGCAACAAAGCCCAGAAAGACTATTTTATATATATATGCCACATGGTAGCTGCAGTCCAAGGGGCCTGTCACCTCTCTCTCTCTCTCTCTCTCTCTCTCTCTCTCTCTCTCTCTCTCTC
>CABHPH010001189.1:7464-17956 GCA_902168325.1 Peromyscus nudipes | reverse complement strand
CTCTCTCTCTCTCTCTCTCTCTCTCTCTCTCTCTCTCTCTCTCTCTCATATATATAAATTATGTAAACTGCCAGCAACTAGCAGCTAGGGCTGATTCCCAAGCCAGTGTGACCTCATGCCTCATTGGCACCCGCGGTCCTCCGGGTGGGAGAGATGTCTGTGGTGTTGGAGAGACACTGAGCACGTAAAAAGGTTGTCATATTCTAGGTGGCAAACTCAGATAAGAAGCCAGGAGAGGGACTGGAGAGACGGTTCAGTCAATAAAGACCCGAGTTTGACCCCAGGCACCCATGTAAAAGCCTCGGTGACGTGTGCCTGTAACCCTGCTGCTGGGGATGCAGAGACAGGAGCATCCCTGGGCACGGCGGCCAATCTAAGCTCATCAGCAAGTTTCGGGTTTAGTAAGAGAGACTGTCTCCAAAAATAAGATGGGGAAGTGACGGAGGAAGACATCTGACGTGGACCCTGCCTGGCTTCTACATGCATACATGTACACATGTGTGTGCATACACCCACACGCACCCCCTACACACACCACACAAAGAAGGCTAAAACAGAAGTGAAGACGGAATAGCTGTTTCTTACTCTGGTGTCACTGGCCAGATCTGGCCGTCTGAGCAAGCCTCCACATTTCTGCCTCTGGACACATCCCTGCAAGTGATTTTTTCTCTTCTTGGGGCCTCTCAGTGATGGCACAACCCAGTCACAGTGTCTCCTGTCCTCCTGCTTCAGCTGATGATTACTTCCTTGTATAGAGGAGGGAACATTGTCCCTCCACTCCATAAAAAGTCTCTGGGTAGATTACAAACCACGGGACGTTTTTTTCGTAGCGAGAGGGGCCACTATGTTTAATATCAGTGTTTGAAATCAGGTAACAAAAGAGCTAAGGAATCATAGTCTAAATCTGGGAGATGGGAAGATAAGAGGCCTTGAAGTATTCAAGTATTTTATATTTGAGTGGGAGAAATGAAAGCTATAAATTGAAACATAACTCTCAAGTTTCTTGATTTCACATCCCAAGAATTTATTTCCTTTCATTGAAAACAAGGTATGGTGGGAAATTCTGTATTACTTAAATTTTATCACAATAATATTTCTTTTTAAAATTTATTTATTGGGGTTAAGAGCACTTGGCTGCTGGTGTGAGATCCAGGCTCAATTCCCAGGACCCACATGGTGGCTCTAGTCCAAGGGGCCTGTCGCCCTCTTCTGGCCTCCTCTGGCACCAGGCACACACATGGTACACAGACATACAAGCAGGCAAAACACCCATGCACATAAAAATTTTAAAAATAAATTAATTCATTATTTGTGCTTGTATATATTCATACGTATGGTGTGTGTGTGTTTGTGCGTGCGTGCATGCGTGTGTGTGTGTGTGTGTGTGTGTGTGTGTGTGTGTGTAAGGGCACATGTGGAGGTCAGAGGGCAATGTTGGGTGTCCTTTGTAATCACTCTTCACCTTGTTTTTTGAGAAAGGATCTCTTGGAGCTAGAGAGATGGCTTAGCAGTTAGGAGCACCGACTGCTCTTCCAGAGGACCCAGGTTCAATTCCCAGCACCCACATGGTGGCTCACAGCTGTCTGTAACTCCAGTTCTGGGGCTTCTGACACCCTCACACAGACATCCATGCAGGCAAAACACCAATGGACATAAAATAAAAATAAATTATGTATTAGAAAGGATCTCTCACCCAACCTGGAGCTAATCAATGGACTAAACTGTCTGCCCAGCAAGCTGCCAGGACCTGCCAGTCTCTGCTGTGTGGAGCCAGCATTTCCCCCACTGAGCTGTTTCCCTCGCCTCCACAATCATCCTTTGAAAAGGAAAAAGGAAGTTATAGCCCCAGAAGTGGAAGCTTATCCAGAGCTGCCTCGCTGGCATCTTTTAACCTATACACAGTTTCTAAGCTACGGTCTGAAGAAGGATGTTCACTCTTCCAAGTTTTGTGCATTGATTTGCTTCCATAACAGTTACACTGTCCTAAACCCTGAATGCACTGGTAAGTGAGAGTTCGGGACAGACATTTCCTATCCTGGATACTTGAAGGAACTTCGCATATCTGTTTTGCAGTATTTGGCCACCCACATTTGACTCTACAAACACTCCTTGCTGATACATCTGTTTTGCTAGAATTCCTTCTACAGGAGGAATTCTATCATCCTTCCTTTGTCAAACTGGAGCTAGAGTCTCCACAGACAGAACATGAGGGCCTGTGAAATCTGACAAACAGATCCTGACATCAAACAAATATTTGACATGAGAGGCCTCAAGGGAAAGGCAGAAGAACCCAAGTTTCTACCCTCCAAAAGCTCTTTCCCAGCTTGGAGGATTTGTTGGTGACCTTTGCCTCTCTGTGTGACAGTTATTTCATGTATTCCCTCACTTGGTAGTCTGCATTCCCCTAAGGCCAAGCCTGACTGCCTCTTCCATCAAGTCTTCCCTTGCCTACAGCTGTCTACACTCTTTGGTATCACTGCGACATGAAGTAGAACGTGAGAGCTGCCAAGACAGGTAGAGAGAATTATTTAGCTACTCTTATACCTTCGGGATTATGTCTTTTGAGGGAAAGATCCATTGTGTTTCATACTTAGGAGATATTCAGATAACTCTTGGATGTTGTAGGAAGGCAACTGCACAGATGGAAGACCCAGAACACTTCAACTTCATCAGCACCTTAGTTAGCCCAGCAAGGACTGTTCCTCTTGATATGAACACTTGATAAATTGGGCTCACTAAACACATACCTTAGTTAGCCCAGCATGGACTCTTCCTCTTGATATGAACACTTGATAAACTGGGTTCTCTAAACACAGTGACTGAATAAGTCTGTCGTACAGAGAATATTGAAATCTAAGCACCAGTAGTATCAATGTCGTGCCTGGATGGGTGGGAGACAAGATGGATGTCCTAGCAGTGCCCTCTGCCTACATGTAATTCATGTACTTCTAGTTTGAAGTGACAGCCCAGACATGTATAAGAACTTAATCTTCCTTTTTGCAAACCAATTCTTACCCATGTGTTTATATTTAGATGATAAGGGGAGAGCATGGAGCTGTACATGTCTCAGCTGTGAGAGCCCGGCCCTCCATTCAGCTTCTACTCATTCTGGGAGGCCTTTGAACCACACCACGTGGAAATGCTCAGAGTCCAGACATTCATGATGGAAATTCCTGGAAAATGTGCTTGCACAGCACCACGGGCCCAGGAAAACCCCACATGGGCTCCCCAAGGTCTGTGGATGTTTATTCTGCAGCCCCCACACCTCGGGAACGGGGAACTTTGTCCACAAAGGATTGCACCATAGGTACACAGCCTTTCTCCACTTTCACTTCTCCACCCGGTTCCCTTCCTCACAGGATCTGCTTCAGCATGCCTCTTAGGGTACAAAACTAATTTGATTAGCGGAGAGTTACATGCTATGGTCAAGAGTTTGTGAGTTACCACCAGACTACCCTGATTCAGGTCCTGGTTCAGCACCTGCCAGAATGTAGGGCCCCAGAAAATTAACCTCATTTGTGATAAACGAGCAATGACCGATTCAATAAAATAAGACAATGTCACCCCTCCTTACAACAGAGCCAGGTGGACAGTAAGTGATAGGTGAATAAATGCTTGATGTCTTCTGCTCCGCAGTCTGCTTGCTTGTCTGAGGCAGGACTCTCAAGGCAGGAACATTCCTTTGCTCCTGTCTCTGGGCGCCCTGAGCAGTAATTCTGTCTTCCAGTAAGCAAGCATGCTGTCTCTGCCATCCCACCTTATTCCTGTGCAAGTGTGAGTTTCTGATGGACTGCAGGACACCCAGGTGCCGATGCCTGCTTTCTGCTCTCGGCTCTCTGCGGTTAGCCTTCCTGCAGCCCGGCTCCTGCTCTCAGCCTTTAGCATCAGCTTCCTCAAACATTCTAGAAACACCAGCATCTGTTCCATCTAGCTTTTCCAAAAGATGATTTGCATTTTGTCTCTTGCCGTTCTTTTAGCCTGACCTCCTCTGCTCCTGTCAGGAGAATCCAGGTGAGCTTTTCATTAGTGCGGACACAACTGGCAACATAATTACCATGACAGAGTTCAAAGTGAAAGTGTGAGGCCTTGCACTAAACCCACATCTGTCATGCTCGCCTAGTGCTGGGGCTGAGAACAAATGTCAGCACTTGATGTCGAGGTGAGATGCTTGATTTGACACATTGAACTTTTGCTTCTCTGTGTGATGACTGGAGGGACGGAAGCTACACGGGTCCCAATGACACTTATTTCTTCTACAGAAAATAATTGTAAGCAAAAGACAAGAGGGTCAGTCTATTGATCAGCAGAGATGAGAGATCCGAACCCATGGCAGATGCCCATGGATTGGAGGACGAAATAATTAAAATCTTTCCCTTGGATTCCCCCACGACATGTACTTCATTTAGTAAACATGACAGAATCATGTCTTTCAGCCGTTGTCAGTCTCATAAAGTACATCTCTATTCCTAGGGGTGAGGAAAGCTAACTGTCCGTTTAATGGTACTCTTTGAAAGTGCGGTGTTAAATAGCCTCTCGGGAACCCAGCTTACTTTTCTGCTCTCTTAATGCAAATCATTCTGGAAGCAGAGATTGAGATACACTTTCTTAAAAGATGAAAACATTTATTTGTATTTTATGTGTATTAAGTCTGTTTCTGCATGTGTACCACATGCATGCCATACCTGAGGAAACCAGAAGAAGGTGTCCAATCCCCTGAAATTGGACTTATAGACATTTGTGAGCTATGATGACAGTGCCAAAACTTGAACCCAGGTCCCCTGGAAGATTAGCAGGTGTTCTTAACCGCAGACTCAGCTCTTCAGCCCCGAGATTTAATTACTTACTGAGAGATGGAGTAGAGCAGAGGAGGGCGCATCAAAATGTCAGTCAATTGGAGATGGGTCTTGCAAGAAACCTGAGCTGTAATGCAAAATGTTGCACAGAATTATCTTCCCAGAGTGTTCAGGAAGTTGGAGCATGTAGGCCCTAACCCTTGTCAGTCACTGGTTTGAGAGCTGCAGAGAGAGAGAGGTCAAATGCTCTTTGTGCATTCTGGAATCATAGTTAGGAACACTCACAGCCAGTTAGCATCTGCAGAATAAAAGCTAAAAGATAACTTCAAGGCAGACAGTACAGGGTCCAAGATCAGCATTTATAATTATAAGATGGCTTTGGACAAGTCAATGTCTAAATGTCAGATTCCCATCTTTAAAGCAGAAATTGCACCTTCAGAGTTAGTAGGTTCGTGAGAAATGTATGAAGTATCAAACACAGTGCCTGGCCCATGACAGGAACAACCAAGAGTCATCCTTGCATAGAATCCCCCATGAAATTATTTTATTTTTCAAATTCATTCTTCTGAAATGCAAATAGTCATAGGAACCACCTATAGGTTGTACCAGAATTCAAATTAATTCTAAGTACCTGGGCAGGGCATGAGAAATGTCTGTCTAACAAGCTCCCAGATAACAGGGATGCTGTTGGCCCATGGTCCATACTTTGAGCAATAATATTTCAAACCGTTTTTTTAGATTTGTCTTTAGCCACTATAGACAATAAATCATAAGATATTTTCCCCAGATCTGTTGGACCTAATCATAGAAAAAAAAAGTTTGAGCATAGTTACAAGAGCTGTTAGCCTTATATGGAACTTACCCAGTTGGTGTTAGTCACCACTAATCAACTAAACTGCCCAGGGTTCCCAGGGCACACTTACACAAGAGAGGAAGTACAAAATGAAAAATATATAGGATAGATAAGGATGTCAGCATCATGGGAGAATTACGAAAAGATAAAAATTGCATCATTATCAGAGAATGCGGAAATATCAGAGAGCCAAAGTGCTGGTTTCTAAGAAATCTCTGACACTAACACCACATCACTCTACTTGTGGATATCTCCCATGCCCGATACATTGTGTAGAATAGTCATGTCAAGTGCGTGGTGTGCCCAGTCTGCTTCGGAGGCCAGACACATGCGTAAAGATGTTAAGCTGCAAAGATGTTGTTACATAGTTCTCATCTGTGTGGTAAAGCTTTGAAAAGGTCAAAGAGATTATTCCAGCCTGTACTCTTAGGAGAAATACAGCAAAGGAGCCTTCAGCTGCACTGTGGGCGCAGGGCTGTGTCTTGAGTTTGGATACAGTGGAAATGCACACACAAAATATTCCCCAGCCTGTACTGTTATACCCTGTTTCCAAGATTCTCCCTGACCATGGGATAGAATTGCCTTAAAATTTCCCCTAGTGCCAGAGAAAGAAGCCAAGACCATGCACATATTAGGCAAAGACTCTGCCGCAGACCCAGCGCAATGATTTCTGGTCTCTTCAGCATCCTGCTTTAGCTGGTTTACACTACCCACCCATTTGTGGAGAAACATGAGTGTCACAGCAGTAGAATTCAGTAAGGAGCCTGAGCCTGTACAGAAACTCCTCATGGGAAGGATGGGAGACTACAGCTCTAAGCAGCCAACATCTGGAGGACCCGTTGATGCTGGCCCAGAGTATCAGCACAGGCTGGGGCGTGAGCTTTCAAGCTGAAGCAAATGTATAGAAAGCAGACGTGAATATGCTCCCTGGTTTCAAAGTGAAAGATTTTGAACTTGAAACCGTAAAAAGCCACAGTCCTTTAGAAATTGGATCTGGCAATTTCTCATGGATGCGTTGCATAACTGGTTGTAAGTATCAGAATAAACACGTATTTCACAACTGCAAAAAAAAAAAATCCTTTCAAAAAAGCATTGTTCAGGCGTCTGTGTTGCCAGTAATAGAGACTGGTCAAACAAAAGAGGTAATGAAAAACAGAGTCATCGCTAAGAAGATGGAATTTGGAATAGGGCTAGGGTTCAGGAACAGATTAATGAAGAGCCAGCTGAGTGGTCGGGAAGCACTACTCATCCCGAATCTGTATTTCCTTATTAATAAGGGCTTGCTCAGATTACTAAAGGGAACCAAAGTGATGGTTAAGGAAGATGATAATCTCTGTATATTCCTTAGCACGGGGATAAGCATGCTGCATTTGATAAACAGCATATCCAAAACAAAGGAGAAGGAGGGAAGAAAAGAGGGGGGAGGGGAGGACAGAGGGAGGGAGGAAAGAGTAGAGGAAGCGGACCTTCCGGAAGCTCTGGAGCGATCGGAGCAGAGCAGATGGTTTGAAAAGGGAATTTATCAACTTGGAAGATTCTTCTAGGATACTTGACTTAAAATCCAAGCAGGGATGCCAGGACATGATGCAAACACACTCTTAGCTTATAAAGAGCAATCCGCCACAGTAGTGGTGGAAGTGCCAGAGTTTCCACGGCAGATGGCCGACGAAAAGAATGCAGAGTATATACGTTAGAATGGGCACAGCTTGTAAATCCCAGAAGGCATCTGTGCTCCAGAAGATCCACCATTTACCGAAGCAGAAAGAACTGCCCTGGAGAGAAGGAAGCCAGCAGCATTAAGTACTTTAGTGTTGGGTGGTAGGAGATGATGGCGGCATTACAGAACCAGGCTCCTCTGAGCCCCAACACGCACTTATAATAGTGGGCAGTGGGGACACTTCATTGGGAGTCAGGTAGATGCAGCTATCTTAGTGTTTGACAAAGACAAAAGGTAACAGACAGCTCTGATTTGCAGCCAACCACGGCAGTGATCCATAGAAAACAGTGTCCTTAGGGTAGGTGTGTAGAGCAGCCAACAGGGTGCTGCTCCATCTACAGAATCAGAAGAAATACAGGTGAGATGACCCACGGGTTGACAGCGGTCACTCTACAGTCGTGACCCAGTGTCTGGTTTCCAGATTTAAACTATTCTTTTAGGCCCAGAACCTGAGAAGTGAAGAGCCAAGTTCCCAAGACCATGCAACGGCAAGTTCACTGTACTTCCCCAGGCGTTCACACAATCTACTCCGTGAAAGGGGCAGGTTATGCCAGGTAGTGTGGGAGTTAGTATTTATACTGAGACCTGAAGCATCATGCCATCCATGTTAGAACAGATGTACGAGGAAAGCAAGCTATTTTTATAAGTGATTTCAATGGACAAATCCATTGAATAAAAAAATCCATCAATAAAGCATTTCAAACTGAAAAATCTTCAGTTTCCCTTATACTCAGGGAGATCTCAGGGATTTGGGGTCCCCTCGCCTCTATTTTTCATTTTCTTGGGTAGTCTATACTTTAAAAAATGTCTTCCATATTTGAAATTTTTATAATATGGAACACCTCTTCAATCTTACATTTTAATATTTTATGAATTTATTTCTGCAATGATTTTTTTTGTCTTTTTAAGAACTTTTATTATATTTGTTCTTTGTTTTTAAAATCAATCTTATTTGGGTTAAATATATATACAACAAAGCAAACACATTTAAAATGGACAGTTTTGATAAGCTTCCTGGCTTTTTTAACTAAAATACCATACAGTCTGGTGAGTTTTCACACACACACACACACACACACACACACACACCACACCTCTCTCTCTCTCTCTCTCTCTCTCTCTCTCTCCCCCTCCTGTTCACTCACTGTCCCAATCAAGCATGGGACTTTCCCCTCATTCTCTAAGGGGCCCTTTGCTTCTTTCTCATTCATGGCCCATCTAACCAACAGATAACCAATACCAGTAACCAATGATTTCTTTTCTATCACTTGTCCTGGTTTGAAATTCACATAAAATAATAAAATAATTTTTTTAAATGTCTGGTTTTTAGATTTAAAATAAAAGTTGAAAAATGTCAAATGTATTGCATAAACCTGTTTACAGCAGCCTTCTTCTCAGACAAGGTCCCACAGACTCGTGGCTGGCCTCTAGGGCCCGTGTAACTAGAGATGACGATGGCCTTGGGCTGCCGCCCTCTCGCCTCCTCCCCTGGGCTGGGGTTACAGGTGTGCACTCCCTGCGGACTGTGCAGTACTGGGAACAGCACAGGGAAGGCGGGCACTCCACCTGCAGAGCCGCACACCCAGGAATTGCCTCCTTTTCTTTTAATGTCTGCAGCAATGGCTCCTTTTCATTCGTAATCATTTGGGTCTTTTTTTCCCCTTGAGTGGTTTAATTCAAAGGTAAACAATTTTTCAGTGAACCAGCTTTTCTTTCATTTATTTTCTCTTACGAATTACTAGTTAGATTTCGCTGATTCTATTCAGACTTTCATGTTTTTAGCATCTGCTCACTTTGAGTTCCATTTCTTTTTCCTTTCTCTAAATTCTTAATATTAAATCTTGTAACATTGATTTTTAAACCTCTATTTTTCATAAGAGAAACTTGAATGCTCTAAATTTCCCTCATGGTGCCTACGTTCTACAAGTCAGGCTGGGCTGCAATTTCATTGTTACGAAGATAGAAATCTAACGTGTTTCTTGTGATAGGTTAGCTAGTGAATCATTTGGATTTGGATTTTCTCTCCAAATACTTGAAGGTTTTTCAGTATCTCCTCATCAGCAATTACTGATTTATTTTGTTGTGTTCAAAGAACACTAAGGATTTCAAGGGTTTAAATTCTTTTGGCTTTTTGTAGTCCTTCTGAGTCTGTCTTACTGAATGTCCCATGGTCATCTGAAAATATGTGAGTGTGAGTGGATTGTTCTACAAATGGTCTATGTCTACATCAGTTTACTTACTGCCACTTTTCCATTTCCTATACTCTTTATTTTCTCTAGCAGTTACGCTGATTGGCGAAAGAGACGAGTGGAAATTTCCAAATATTTTTCTGAGCTCACCTATTTCTGTCCTTAGTCCCGTCAGCTCCCACTTTGAGCATTTCTGAAGCCGTGTAGTTAGGTATGTACATGTTTACAGTTCTGTATTATTGATGACATGACTCCTTTATCGTGATGATATCTTTCTCTTTATCTCTAGGATTTTTTCTGGTCCTGAAATGTCACTCTGTTTAATTGCTATAGATGTGTCTCACATATAATTTAGCCTTTTGCTTTAAATTGTTTTTAAAAAATATTATTTGATATACTTTCTTACAAACAGCAGGCAGCTGGGTTTTGATATACATTTGTTCTAGTCGGAGTTTTTTCTCTGTTACTAGATATAATATAAATATAAATATAACATGAAGCCAAAGGAGATAATAATTGATCTATAATACAGAATGTAAGAAATAAATGTCTATCTTTCTAAAATTAATTATTCCAAATTAGTTTATTTTCTCATCAAAGTTCACAAGAATGTCAATATAGCTTCCCATTTTTATGACCCTTATGACCTAATGGCCAAGAAAAATACTATAGACTTTTGCTTTCCAGTCACTTTGGGAGGTCATTGACTTTGTCTTTGGCCATGGTTCAGTGGAAACTGGTGAGATATCATCATGCCCTCCCCCAGTACTGAGCTGCTTCCAAGGCTGAGGTGAATGGTGCTTGCCTTGGGCATCCCAGGAGCCACTTGTAACCATGGTCCCAAGAAATGTGGGATAACTGAGTCAAATAGAATCTTCTGAGCCAGTGCATGCAGCCAGATGACGGCTGCCCAGCAGGCATCTCAAGTGTTCTCCTGGTT
>CABHPH010001188.1:31948-45664 GCA_902168325.1 Peromyscus nudipes | reverse complement strand
TCTTTCTTTCTTTCTTTCTTTCTTTCTTTCTTTCTTTCTTTCTTTCTTTCTTTCTTTCTTTCTTTCTTTCTTTCTTTCTTTCTTAAGACAGGGCTGTATAGTCCTGGCTGTCCTGGAACTCACTCTGTAGACCAGGCTGGCCTCGAACTCACAGAGATCCACCTGCCTCTGCCTCCCAAGTGCTGGGATTAAAGGCATGCACCACCACTGACCTGCTCCCTTCTATTCTTTTCAGAGGAAGATTTATTATTTTAAATTGTATGTGTGTGTGCATGGCTGTGTCTGAGGAAGCCAGAAGAGGGCATTGGATCCCCTAGAGCTGGAATTACAGGTGGTTGTGAGTTGCCCAATGTGGGTGCTGGGAACTGAACTCAGGTCCTCTACAAAGGCAGTGTGCGCTCTTAGCTGCTGAGCCATCTCTCCAGCCCTGTCCCTTCTATTCTCAATTTATTAAGTAAGGGTTTCCAATGACAAGTGAGCACTGAATTTTGTTGAGTTCTTTTCCTGTTTCACGGAGGTGACCCCAGCGTTTTCTTTACTATATTAATGTAGTGAGTTATATTCCTGGGTCTTCCGAGGTTAATCGGCTGTTGAATTACTGGAGTGTGTGTTTATTGGTCATGAAGCATGATATTCTACGATTTGCTTTGCTTGAATTTTATTTGGAATTTTCGTGTTGTCCATAAGTGAGATTGTCTCATAATTTTCTTGTCTTTTACTGGTCTCTGCTGGCATTTGCTTCTGAATTTCCTAGTGTCATAAAGTGCATTGAGCTCTCTTTCTGTCCTGTTTTCTCAAACATTCTGTGTAAGAATTTCCTCTTAAACTGCTTGGGCCTGTCCTGTCTCTGTTTGCATGTGTAGATTAATTATTGATTTGCTTTCTTTTATAGGCTTATTTGGGATTTTCATTCCTTTCTAAAGAAAAAAAAAATTTTTTTAAGTTCATTTTGGCAAACCATTTTACCTCTGCTGGGAAACAGTTCATCTAATTTAAGTTTTTGTAGAAATTACTTCAAGTTGTTCTGTGAAGCAATCTGTTATTTTTCTTTAAAGAAAATCTGCATTATCTGTGCGATAACAATGTTGCCTTTTCTCCCCAAAGCTGCTTCCCTTCTTCCCTGCTCTGTCTTGCTGTATTTTCTCTGTTCTATGTGTTTGCAGAGAATGAGCTCTTGTTTTTGTTTTCTGTCTTTTAAAATAGTTTTTACATTTTGAATATTCCTGGTTCTTCTATGCTGTTTTTATTTTATCTTTTTACCTTCTTTTTTCCCCTCTGGTTTTTTTTTTTCTTTTTAATTTCTTGCATTGAATGTTCAGGTCTTTGATATGTAACTATTCATTTTTTTTTCTAATGTAGACCTTTCTCTCTCTCTCTTCCTCCCTCCCCCTCCCCATTTCTTTGTTAGGGTCTCCTGTATCCTAGGCTGACCTTGAACTTTCTACATAGTTGAGGCTAACCTTGAATTTCCAATCATCCAGCTTCTACTTCCCAGGAGCTGGGATTACAGGCTTGTACCACCATGCCTTAAAAACAAACAAACAAACAAAGAAACAAAAAATCAGTGAGGGGAAACAAACCCTGGGCCCTGTGTATGCTGGGTAAGCATTCTACCAACTGAGCCCCATCTCTAGCCCTAGACTTTCTTTCCTAATGCACATATTTCTCTCTGTTATGATTTATGCATTATGAAGTTATTGTGTGTATCTCTGTATTTAGTAATGTTTTGTCTCTAAAATGAAAACTCTGGCATGGAATGCTGGCCTGGTTAGCTTCAGCTGTCAGCTGGATACAGCCTACAGTCTCCTGGGAAAGGGGAAATCTCAAATGAGGAATTGCTTATGTCAGATTGGCCTATGGGCATGTCTTTGAGAGACTGTCTTGATTGACAGTTGATGTGGGAGGGTCCTGCTCAAGGGTCCCGCCCACTGTGGTGGCAGCACCTCTGAGCAGGAGGTGGGTCTTAGACTATATAAGAAAGTTAGTAGAGGCTGGGCAGTGGTGGCGCATGCCCTTAATTCCAGCTCTCAGAAGGCAGAGACAGGCAGATCTCTGTGAGTTCGAGGTCAGCCTGAATTACGGAGTGAGTTCCAGGAAAGGCGCAAAGCTACATAGAAAAACCCTGTCTTGAAAAACCAATAAATAAATAAATAAATAAATAAATAAATAAATAAAGAAAGAAAGAAAGAAAGAAAGAAAGAAAGAAAAGAAAGTTAGTGGAACACAGGGCTGGGAGCAAGCCAGAGACCAAGTCAGCAAGCAGCATGCTCCCATGGTTCCTGCTGTCAAATTCCTGTGTTTTGTTCCTGTCCTGACTTCCCTCAATGATGGACTATGACCAACCCTCTCCTCCCCAAGTTGCTTTTGGCTAGACGGTTTTATCACAGCAATGGAAAAGAAACTAGAACAGACATTTTTAGAAGAGAAAAGATGTATTTATTTTACACACTTGGCGGTTCAGGGGCATGCCAACTCTATCAGTGTGGTTCTGTGGAGGCCCACAGGCTCAGCGGCAAGCTGAGAGTATGAAGGCCTAGACTTGACCTTACAGGCTCCATTTTAGGGAAAGGGCCACCATCTCAGACCACCTGCTATACTCAGTTCCAGGAAGGACCTCAGGAATGTGCCATGACAACTCGAACTGATATAGAGCAGTATCCTTCTGCGGACATCCTGTCTGCGGTTTATGGTCCTCAAAGATATCTAGATAATCCTGCTGAGCAGTCCAGACAATCCTGTTCAGAGGGTTGTGGTTCCCCATCAAAAGTCTAACCCAAAGGTTTCAAATGTGGTTTCAGGCTCAAGGTCTAGACCAATAGTTTCAAAAAATCACCTTGCCCCATATCCCTTCTACCCAAACCCAAGTTGCTAATTCCCGGCTTGTGGTTTTTCCCTATAAAAACTCTCTACACCTGGGCTCGTGGCCTCCACCACATTTCCTTCCATCTGCCGTGCCCAGGTTGAACCTGAATAAAAGGACCCTTATGTGCTTCTATCGGAAACCGGGTCTCTGGTGGTCTGTGGGGGTTTTGAGAAACGGGTACAATAAGAGCAGTAGTGGGAGTGTGTGTGTGTGTGTGTGTGTGTGTGTCTGTCTGTCTGTCTGTCCCTGTCTGTCCTGGCACTCACTCTGTAGACCAGACTGGCTTTGAACTCACAGAGATCTACCTGCTTCTGCCTCTCAATTGCTGGAATTAAAGGTGTGTGCCACCACTGCCCGACTCTCAGTGTCTGATGTAATTCTTGGATTTGTTTTTTTGTTTTTTTGTTTTTTCAAGACAGGGTTTCTCTGTGTAGTTTTGGTGCCTGTCCTGGATCTCGCTCTGTAGACCAGGCTGGCCTTGAACTTAGAGATCTGCCTGGCTCTGCCTCCTGAGTGCTGGGATTAAAGGCGTGTACCACCACTGCCTGGCATGTTTATCCTTCTTTTCATATCGAAATACCCCTTTTAGTATCCCTTGCAGAGTTAATATAGTAGTTATAAACACTGTGATTGTTGTATTGTCAACAATTGTATCGATAGGATCTAGAATCCCCTTGGAGACAAATCCCTTAGCGTGTCTGTGAGAGCTTTTCTAGAGATTAGGCTGAGGCGAGAAGACCCACTTTAAACATGGGTGACACTTTTTCATGGTTCTGTGGTCATGGAATAGTCTAACTCTGTTTCCTGACTGCAGACACAAAGTGACCAGCCACTTCCTGTTCCTGCTGTCATGACTTCCCTACCATGATGGACAATACCCTTGAACTGTGAGCCAAAATAAACCCACCCTTACTTAGATTGCTTTTGCCAGGTGTTTTATGGCAATGAGAAATAGCTACTGAGCTCCTGTTGATGTTAGTCACATGTCTGTGTTTTCTATATTCAGTTGGAATTTCTACACACATCATTCTGCGCATTCTTTCCTTTTCTTGTCTTGCTGCTCTGGCAGTGTATACGGCACAGGCAATAGTGGGATCCTGGTCTTGCTCCTCATCCCACCCAGAGCACTTTCAGTGTTTCATCTTAATGTTCATGCTTCAGTGAAATCTGTTGTTGTAGCCCTTCGTCGTCTCCATGAACTGACTGAAGTCTTTATGCTAAGGGGAGGTCAGATCGGTGACTACCCTAACTGTCATCATAGAGCCTTCATCCAGTAACTGATGGAGGCAGATGCAGAGATCTACAGCCAAGCACCAGCCTGAGCTCCAGGAGTCCAGTTGAAGAGAGGGAAGTGGGATTCTATGAGCAAGGGGGATCAAGATCATGACGGGGAAACCCAGCGATGACTGAACCAAGCTTGTGGGAATTCACGAACCATAGACCGACAGCTGTGGAGCCTGCATGGGACCCGACTAGGCCTTCTGCATATGGGAGACAGTTGTGTAGCTTGGTCTATTTGAGGGGCCCCCGGCAGTATGATCAGGATCTACCCCTGGTACATGAACTGGCTTTTTGGAGCCCATTATCTATGATGGGATTCCTTGCTCAGCTTTGATGCAGGGGGCAGGGGCTTGGTCTTGCCTCAGCTGAATGTACCAGGCTTTGCTGACTCCCCATGGGAGGCCTTACTCTTTTGGAAGAGGGGATGGGGAGTAGGTTAGCGGGGAAAGACTGGGGGGGGGGGAGCATGAGGAGGAATAAGAGGGGCATCCGTGTAAAAGGAATAAAAAAATTTCTTAAATAAAAAAAAGAGGAGGTCATGTGTGAGTGTCGAGGGCTAGGCTGATCCAAAGCTTTTGCTGAGGCCCTGATCTATGGATGAATATGCTTGGCAGGGCCAGTATGGCCTGGCCGGGGTTTTGAGGGAGCAGCAGCTTCAGATCCTGAGAACCCAAACGTCTCATCCTAAGGCTGCTGCATGCTTAGTCTGTGGTGATTTTGAGCTATCCTGTGTCTCTTTGTGTAACATTGCTTAGTTACCTTCTTGCTGACTTTGTCCCATTGTGTGAGAGCTTGATGCTAGCACTGTCCCATCTCTCCCCTAAAAACTGTATATAAGATGCTGGACTTCTTAATAAGCTTGTTTGGCATAAGACTTAGCTGATGCAAGACCTCTTGACCTCAGATTTCCTGTCTTTTATCTTCTCATCTCCTGGCTCCTGGCTCCCCCTTAATACTCTGCCACAGAAGAACAACTTGCAGGTCCAGGTCATGTGAGAGTGATTTTAGGATTTTGTCAATGTTAGGGTCCTGGGGAAGTCCCACAAAGGACAACCATCCACATATGCAATCAACATGAGCGTTTATTATTCTAGCATGCTGGGACCTGCCATCTCATACAAACACAAGATGGTGAAGCCCCTGAGAGGAATGTGTGGGCTCATTTTAAGCATAGCCAAAGGGAGGTCCTAAGGCAGTTAGGTCATTTTAGATATGATTGGCTTAAGCAAGTGACAATCATGTTAGTAACTTCTAATTGGCTAGGATTAGTTGGGGGTTGGACAGGGTATAGTTATTCCAATTTTGGGCAGGGTTGGACAAGTTCCAGGCTTCATCCTTATTTGGTTATCACCTTGAGCTGTTCATGGCTCAGGTCTGAACTGCATGTACCAAGCTCCTCATCCTTGCTGTTGGGGATATTGGAGATTAATTGTCCCTTGTTCATGGCTCTTCCTCAGAAACTTCCTGTCCAGTCTCAGGAAACTGAAATTGAGGCCTGATCTCTGAGAGAAGACTGAACAGCCTGTTATGGCATCTGCTTGGTCCTCTCAGTCGATACTTTTTCTGAATCTCTTGAGATGCTCATATGCTTTTCCTACTTTTATCTGATAATGGTGAATTACATCCTTTCTCCCTAATATTAAATTGTTGTGGGATATTTTGATTGCACTCTGAAACTCCTGAGACTGACAATAAAGTTTACCTTGAATCAGAGGGCAGAGCTGGCTACTTACTGACCAGAATTAGCCATAGAGGTTTTGGAGGACCCAGGACATAGAGAGAGACACAGGAAGCAGTAGGGGTTAGAAAGATATATAGGCCCTTTTGGATTGAAGAAGAGAGAAAGGAGGTCACTGGTCCCTTCTTTGCTGCTTCTCCGATCAATCAGGTTTTTACGTCAATATTTGACTCTGGAGTTTTATTTAATAATAGAACAATATAAGTAATTGCTTCATTAAATCATTTTGCAGCTCTTAGATTAATCTGACTTAGTCATGATGTACTGTCCTTTCCCCTAAGTTACTGGATTCAGTTTGTTGGTATTTCCATTAGAATTTTGTCGTGTATGTTCTGAGTGTAATATCATCTTGTAATTTCCCCTTTCTTGGGTGTTTTTTGTTGGATTTTAGGATAAAAGAGTACTTCTGGCATTACAAAGTGAGCTGGGGATTTTCTCTTCTTTTTGTATATGTTGAAAGGGTCTGTGTTAAAATTCGCTTTGTAGCTTCCATTAATGTTTAAGGAGTCACTGGTGACATGGTCAGGGCCTTAGGGCTTTTTTTTTTAAACTAATTATAGATTCACTTGCAGCTTTAGACTTAGCACAGTGAGATCCTGTGTACCCATGCTTATAATTCTACAACTCAGTGTTTAATATAGTGGCTTATACTTTCTCCTTAGTGATTTTTTTTTTTTTTTTTTTTTTTTTTTTTTTTTTACAAAATGAGAATATACAGCATATGTTTCTTATGTCACTGAGTGTGGTTGCCAAGTGGAGCAACAGAGAGCACTGATTGAGAGCCGGACTTTCCTGGATGTCTGATCAGTGTTCACTCAGGACTGAGGCTCTCTTTCCGGCTAATCAGGGTCTCTATCTATTGTATTTATTATTTGTGCCCTAGAGACGCTGAGAGTGTTCCTGTTGTCTGTGTTGGGGAACATTCTGCCCATTGCACACAGAGCAGGGTCTATGGCTCATCAGCTTTGTAGCCCTTCTTTTGGACCACTCAGGACTGCTTGGTCTCATTGGTCACTATTGACCAACACTGGTACCTGGATTTCATTTTAGTGGGAAACCTTGGCTGGAAGGGATGGACTCTGAACACAGTGAGGATGACTAGTGGCTTTGGAGGCATGGCAGGTAAGTAATGACTAGGATTTTTTTGCACAGACATTTACATATTAAGATGATATCCATCTGGACATGAAGGACCACTATTGCATCAAAAGGCTTTAGTTTAGCTTAGTTTTATTTTATTTTATTTTATTTTATTTCATTTTATTTTATTTTATTTTTAAAGACAGTCTCCCTAGCTGGTCTGGAAATAACTATGTAGATAGACCAGGCTGGCCTTGAACTCACAGAGACTCACCTGGCTCTGCCTCTAACCCTGAGTGCTGGGATTAATAGTGAATCCCAAGTTAGCCTTGGCTACGTAATAAGACTCTGTCTCCAAACAAATAAACAAACAAACGAACAAAAACCCCACAGCTTCCTGGCCTGCAGTTGGGGAAACTTGGGACTCAGCCCTGTGTTCGTCCCTTCAGCTTTTCTGGAGCCTGTGTTCTCCTCAGTTCCTCTGTCCTGTAGAGACATCCTTGCGTCTGTCCTTGTCTGGGTATCTTTGCCTTTTCCCAAACTCTGGGTATCCCCAAGACCTCGCCCCACACCTAGGGTTGCCTAGAGCAGTTCTTTCCCACCCATATCCTGACCCTAAAGCTACTGATAGTTACTTCACTGGTGTTCAACGTCCCAGGCCTCTGTGCCCATCCGATAGGATCACTGTCGTGACCGCCTTGCAGCCTCTGCCTACATGTCCTGGGAACTCTCCCTCTCTTGAGACTTTCCCCATGGAACCCCTGTGTCTCTCCCCAGGAGAGTTTCCCCTGAACAGAATGACTTCAGGCTGTGTGCAGATAGTTGACCAAGCTCCCAGGCACCTGGGGCATGGATGTAGGTTAGGAGACACGGGCATGCTCTTGGAAGTGTCTCCCTTTCCTTCCTTTCAACCTGACGCCTGTACCACCTGCCAGGGAAGATGCTCCAACTGCAGAGCCAGAGGCTGGCCACTGATTTTTGTAGCAATATGGAACTCTACCCCACAGCTCTTCTAGCCTCCGGCTTTACTGTGTGCAGAGATCTCATACAGCCGTCATGTCTACGGGGCCATCATTCTGGCTGTTCTCTCTCATGCAAACCCATTGCTTTTGCCTCTTATATTGGTAGGCAGGTTGTGATCCGTACTGTTCATCAGGCATTTTTATTTAACTCAGATCATCTCCTCCAAAAATAATTCCCAAGTGAGCATTCCTGTGTGCACGGTTGATGAGCTGGGCTCTTGTACTTCTTCTTGGGTTTCATAGCTTTAGACTCTAGGTTCCATGCAGACTAAGCCTGGATACAGAGGTGTGTTTTGGAAAACAATGGCTGAACAGAGAGTAGATGTGGTTGCAAAAGTGTTCTGGCTCTGGGAGGACAAAACTGAGGCAGACATCTGGGCACATGGAGCTCAAACACTTTTGTCTGAGTGGCCCTCTTGGCTGGGGCAGGATGGACATTTGGGATGTCAGGTGAGACAGGACTCCTGCACCATTACAGGCAGGTCTTAGAGTGAACTGCACCCATGTGATGAGCACAGGCTTGGGTGGGGCCAAGGTCAGGGACAGTGGGCAATTGGTCACTGTGTTCTGCGTTGTATCACGTGATTGCATTTGGCTCAGGCTCAGTGCTCACCACACAGGAAACGTCTGGACCCCCACCTCCCACAAATGTTAATGAGGCAGATCTAGAAAGCAGAGGCCAGGGGAACTGAGGCTCAGGCTTTGTATGTGGGTAGATCAGATCAGAGACCAGCATCCATTCGCTGTAGACTTGAAATGGAGTCAGTTCTGTTCTGAGCCTCTGCTTCCATTGAAATGGAGCCGTGGTGGCCCACGCCTTTAATCCCAGCGCTCGGGAGGCAGAGGCAGGCCGATCTATGAGTTCAAGGCCAGCCTGGTCTACGTAGAGAGTTCCAGGGCAGCTGGGGCTATACAGAAAAACCATGACTGGGAAAAAAAAAAAAACCAAAAAAACCAAAAACCCAAATCCAAACCAAACCAAATCTTGGGTCTCCCATTTGTTAATTCTCACTTTCACAACTTTCACAGCTGCTGACAGACTAGTGCCCAAAAGGTAATTCTTTTTCAAGTTTTATTGTAAAATCCTCAGAAAAAGAGCATTGACAATGACCATACTTTATGATAATCTGTGAGTCTTTTTTTTCTTTTTTTTGTCAAGTGGTACAGTAAATACATCATGTGTTCAATACCGTGTCATACATCAAAATAAACACAAACTTATTTCAAATGCCACATACTGTTACTGTGTTGGTACAAATTTCTACTAAAGTTGATGTATTAAAAATAATTTATATATATCTTATAAATAAGGAAAAAATTCACATGTGTATAATAATTACAGGCGGCCTTTTGAGAAATACTGATTACAGAAAATATATTTCGGAGTCCACACAACTGCTCAAAAGAATGTAGCTTGCCTCAATGTAAGAGATCCAAGGGTTTTTCTGAGGTGGGGAAAGGGTGACAATCTCTTGATGGTGTGCGTAGGGGTTCCACAACTCGAAGGTCATTCGGCAACACAATAGCGTGACATGGTGTACGACCACTCCAGCAAAACTTCATGCCCAGTTTCACTTGGGTCGTTGCACACAGCCTTCAGGAAGCAGGGCAGCAGCACTGGGGGACATGGAGGGTCCTTTTACACAGCCTTCAGGAGCCAGGGCAGGGAGGGAGGAGGGTGGAGGAGGCAGGCAGGGAGCGGGGTGGATGTGGGGTGCTACCACCAGGGGGCACCGTGGGTCTGGGTCTGGTCGCCTGCAAGCTTGTTCTCCCATCTCTGGAGATGGCATGCTAGACAGTGGATGAGGATTTAGAGTTTAGAGAGCCCCTGGGCCCCACAACCAGCCACTGCTGGCTTCCCGTTTTCCAGAAGGTGAGCTGTGGAGAGCAACATGTCACCAAGACTTGGTGTAGGGGGCCAGTCCACACACAAGGCTTTGCGGGCTGGAGGCAGGGTCCTATAGAGCTGTCTAGGGTAGGGCCATGTTTTCCAGGCCACTAGTGGCTTTTCATTGGAACACTAAAGCAGCAAGGCATCATGGCCAGAGGTCACATGATGCCTGTATGGTAGGAAGCTGATGCTCATGAATGGTAGGAACTGTTATGGGATGAGTCCTGGGAAATGGACTGTACCATGGTCATTAAGTTGAGCGTGGAAAGAAAGGTGCCTAAACAGTGACTTTGTCTAAAAAGCAGAAACGCCCTAAATGCACTGGTGCCAGCTAAAAAAGCCTCACTATGAATTCTGGAAGTCCATTTCTTCTCTCCTTACATAGCCCATAATTTCACCCATTGTGTTTGGTTAAATGACACTTCCTAGCTAGATGCCCAAAGAGCCAGAGGAGAATGTGAAGACCTAATATGATGCTTGCTTATTATCTCTAGGTACCTGCTGGGGAGTTGATGCCCAAGTCTACGGGCCCAGCCAAGACACCCCAGATCCTCAAGCCAGTGTGATAAACAGGAAGTGGCTTGCCTTCCACCAGCCGCTTGGCATCTTGTGGTCACACCCTGAGTTCCCTGCTCCTGTTGGATCTTTTAAGTATCCCATTTATCATCTTTGTGGCTATGGAGAGAAACCAAACCTAGACAGTTAGTGATGTTCATCCTGGACAAAACCACATTGCCTCTGTGGTGGCCTGGGAGCAAATAATCAAATGGTAGCATCTAGTCTGTGAGTGACTTCTCATTTGAACCCTCAAAGCAAGGAGCACACGAAGCTGGTGTGATAGAGAGTTTTTGCTCCTTGAAGGATGAGGGCGATCATGGGGGAACTTGGGAGCAGGGGGCCTGGGATGCTGGAAGGGAACCAGGAAGAAAGTGAATGAAGTGAGAAAAGATGGAGAGGGTGGGCTGCCTAGCTTGAGGCCGGGCTGAAATGAAACGCCACCAACGCTCTCCCTGCCGGATGAGGGTCCCTCTTTCTGACCACCCTCATGGTGCTTTCTCTAGTCTTCGGCTTCTAACTGGGTAAGACCGAGAACTAGGTTTGGGCTGTGGTTTTTGGACAGCAAGGTGCTATGTGCGGGTTCTGATCATACGTGGGGTGGGACTGGGGTGGGGCTGGTGGAGGACTTCCGAGTCAGTACTACAGTAGTCTTCCATCATCTCTGGCCTCCTGGGGTGGCATTCTGGGGGTGCGGGGTGCCCGGGAGGAAGATGTGAGGTAGATTGGTGGGTGTGCAGGAGGGAGGGGAATGGCAATGATTTCCCAGGAGGCTTGCTTCTGGAAGAGAGGGTTGGGGAGATAGTTGTGGGGCTTGTTAGTGAAGATGGTCCAGCGTCAGTGGTATCTGAATGAAACACATGAAAAAAAATGAAGCAGCTACACTTTAGCCTGTGGTACAAAAATATATCCCGAGCGAATCTGTTTCCCATCTCAGTTCTGAGATCTCCCTTAGTTCACAGGTTATTGGTCATCAGATGAACGAGAAGATGCAGCTGTACAAAGCCGACTCCTGCTGGGCTGGACGAAGACTCGGAAGTTCCCATGCTCTGTGGCAGCAGGCTGCTGCTGCTCTTGGCTCTGTTTTGGGGGAGCAAGCAGTCAGTCCTCCTGGGTGGTTTCCCTTCAGTTGGGAGCCTTTTCCTGAACAGAGAGCCAGTGGAGGGGAGATAGCTCTGTTGGTGATGCTCACTCTCTACCTCAGAGAACCTGCAGCATAGTATTAGTATGTGATCCCAGCCATGACTTCAGGCCTTTTCCAGCCTCCTCCTGTGATTCAGGAAGGCAGCAGGATGTTTGTGTGACTTGGGGACTGAAGAGATCCCTTTAACCATACTGGGGGTGGCCCACCCACAGGCCTATTTGGACAAGAGGATCACACACTCAGAAGCAGGAAGGCTCTCTTCCATGCGTTCTGGGGTGGCTGGGTAACATGTTGAGAGCGAGGACTTTGGGGCAGAAGGAGAACCAGCAGCTACAGGTGCACAGAATTTGTTCTCTGGAAAGAAAAGAACAGTTGAATGTTGGCATCATCAGCTGAATGTTAAGAATTATGGGTGGGGTTTACGTAAATAGCTTTCCTGGTGATTTTCTTGGTTAAACCAATTTTTCCCGGGTAAACTGTTAGTTGTCAGTCTTTGTGTTCAGACCAACCCCCACGGGCTGGGCTTGTTGCAGGAGACCCACTTGCGGTGTTGACATCTTCTGCCAGTGGGTTTTAAACTTGACTCACAAGTCTCTCTCTTCTGGCCTCAAAGTGAAGAGACCAGAAGCCAGGAACGATTTCCCCATGGTCCTCGCCAGGAAGCCATTCCACTTTTGTGATGCATCCTGGGCTGAGCTATTGACATCTGGACTAGGCTTCAGGTTTCTTCTGAGCTTTTGCTTTATTTATGTCTTACATGCAGGTCACTGGACATACGCTGTCTCCAGTAACTCGACCAGAAGAAAAGAGAAATCTGGGGGTGACTTCCAGGAATGTGCAGAGACGGGGGACAGTAGCCAAGTAGCACTCCTGCTTTCTTCTGGTTTGTTGGACTAGATCTGCCTTTGACTTTGTAATACTGCATCCAAAGAGCGTGGGTACCCTTGCTTTGGTGGGCTTGGGGAGATGATGCTCTGCCTCTTTGAGGCTCAGGGATTCGTCTGCCTGAGGCAGACACTATTGTTCCAAAAGGAGAAACGTGTGGACATTGGAAGATTTTAGTGAAAACATGGGACTCTGGAATGGTATTAAGATACTGAGTCAGATAAAAAGGGGTAAGATGTGTCACCATCTATCCCATTGTGAAGCTGGCCATTAGGCCTCTGAGGTCAGCATCCTCAACTTCTACGTGTCTTGTCATTACCCAAATCTGAAACATGATAGCACATGTACAGCCTTGGACTGTAAGGGACAGTTGTTTAGTGGCCTAAGAGGCAGGAAACTGGAGTGAGCAATGGGGGTTGCGCACACATGCAGGAAGCGGGAGGGAGGTGCAGTCTGTGTTTTCAAAGTCATGGCCATTGTTGGTAGGTAAAAGTGGCTAAGTTAGCCAAAATGTCTGGGGTAGACCCACTGTCTCAGCGCCGTGGGTTTGCAGAATAATCATTGGAACTAGAAAGCTGGTAAGTTTTGGCCACAGACATGGGAGAGGACAGGAGTGTTCTGAGAAACCTGGGTGGGGGGGTCTCTTTCTTGCTGAGAGTCCCTGACACAGCTGGTCCCCATAGGGCTGGCTGGGTTGTGCCTCTTCCTGATGGCCTGAGAGCCTACCACAGGCAGACAGGGGGGGCTGACACAGCCCTCTGTGGTTCTGCACTTTGGAAAGTGTGTAGGTTGGAGTGTGGGAATGAAAACGCTTAGGGCAAAGGGGCTCTCTTGAGGTGTGGTGACAGGGGCTGAGGCATCAGTGCCAACCGCTCCTGCAGAAATACAGCCTTAGAACTCTGGATGGATGGCACTCATGGCTTCTGGATTTTGGCATTGTGCTCAGAGGCTGCCTACGCCTTACCAAGAAAGCCTGGTCTGCCCTGGGTCTGTACTTACGCTGGCGCATTAGGCTTCCTTAATAACGTGTCGCCTTTCTATGGGGAAAAGCAGGCACACAGGGCTCAGCTTGGTCTCTTGGGGACCCAGCATGGATTTTAACACGGTAGTTATGGGCTGCACTTGGGCCAACACGATGGTGTGGAGGGCCACTATTTCTTGGATGTCTATTTTTTTCTGCACATGGGATGTGCTGTCGGGACCCTCTCCCCTCAGAGACTTGGCCTAAGGCAGGGAAGAGTATAACCGGGCCTTGGA
>CABHPH010001188.1:0-24075 GCA_902168325.1 Peromyscus nudipes | reverse complement strand
ATCTCTGATTTCCAGGCCAGCCTGGTCTACAGAGTGAGTTCCAGGACATCTAGGATTATTATACAGAGAAACCCTGTCTCAAAAAACCAAACCAAACCTAAAAAGAGGTATTTGGAGGAATAGGATATTCATGCTCCAACATTTTCTCCACCCTTATCCCAAGAAAGTGAGACTTGCATTTTTACTCTGCCCTGCCTCCACTCACTTTTGATTAAAATAACTTACACTTACTATATTTTTATCTTTTAGTCCCTAATTCTCCAGCTTTGTTTAGTATATACACTTCCAACCCTCTCTTAAACCTCCTCTGTCCCTCAATGCTGTGCCTCCTTTCTCTCTCTACACTGTGATAATGTCTCTGGTCTGGCTCATCCGATGCTTGCCATATCTTCCCTTGATGTCCCCTCAAGCTTCTTTAGTGCTGAGCCCCTGGATGCTCACACACACCCTCTTGTCTTCCTGGGTAAGTGCTGTCTTTGCTTGGACAGGACTATCGACGCTCAGCTCTTTGCTCTTCCAACCACGTCGATGTCACCTGTGGTCTTTAGCTACTGTTGCAGGTGAGAAGTCTAGTGTCAACCCGATTGTCTGTCTTTGATGGGCAATTTGTTTTTTTTTTTTTTAGCCCCAAGGGGCTTCCCTTGTCAGAGTTTCCTTTCTTGGAGTTCCAGCATTTTATTGAAAAGTACCAAGAGACATATTACTTCTCATTGCTTAGGACTGGCAGTTGTGGAGCCCTCTTTGAGAACGAGTGTACGAGCATACGTGCACACACCATGGCGCATGTGGGGGGGGGCAGAGGACAACTTTGTGGAGTTAGTCCTCCCCTTCCGTGTTTACACGGCTTCTGGGGATTTGAACCTGGGCTGTTCGGCTTGTGTGGTAAGCACCCTCACTCTGTGTCCTCTCTCCAGCCCTGTCTTGTTGAATCCACATGGTGACAGTTCTTTTTTTGAGACAGGGTTTCTCTGTGCGGCCCTGACTGTCTTAGAACTCACTTTGTAGACCAGGCTGGCCTCCAGCTTAGAGATCCAGCCTGCACCAGCACTGCCCGGCATGATTACAGTTCTTTAACTCGGCAATTACGTTCCAGATTGATTTGATTTCTTTTTCAATAGTTTCACTATGTCACCCTGGGTGTCCTGGAACTCGTGGGCATCCTTCTGCCTCGGCTTCCTCAATGCTTGGCTTATAGGTGAGTAGTACCATGCCTAACGCATTTCCTGTTTGATTCTATCCCAACAGTGGCTCTCCCCCCGCCCCTCTCTCTGAATATTAAGGGATCCTGTTCCACATCTCTAAATCTTCACAGGTTTTCCATTCAGGAAGATTTTCTTTTTCTTACAGGTTACTTCATAAAGATGCAGGTGTTTTTTGTTCCTCTTTCTAAATCACTGCAGTTTCAAACTAGGAAGCTGGTTGCATTCCTTTTTAGTTGAAATGACCAATTTCCTGGTAGTCTCTCCTTGGATTTCGTTCTCCGCATTCTCAGGAAATCTGTCCCTGTTGTGGTTTGGTTGTGTGATGTCCCCCATCGGGTGACGCAGTGTCGGGAGGTGATGCTGTGTCGGGAGGTGACGATCGCTGGAGGAAGTGGGCTGCTTGAGGGAGGGAGGACCCTGACGAGTACAGCCTGACTTTGTCTGCGGTACCCTGTCTGCATCCTAGTCACTGAGATGTGAGCAGGCAGCTGTCCCTTCCCACTGCCACACCTGGGAGGCATGCCTGCCAGCTGTGCTTCCCCTGCTGTGACGGGCTGTGCCTGCTGTGGAGGGCTGTGCCCGCAAGCGATTCACAGGGTATTTGGTTACAGAGAAAAATGAGTAATACAGTCCCCACAGCTCTTCCAGCTCATTTTCTGTTCTCAGCGACCTTTATTTTGGCTCCCACGACTTTTGGCAAGTTCTTTGGATTGTCAGGTTCACTGGACCTGGGCCTGGTATCTTCCCATTGATTCCAGCAAGGTCTGGGAGAACAGGGCAGAGTTTTCTCCATTTACTTCTGTGGGTTCTAAAGACATTCAACCCTAGTGGCCCAAGTCATTCATTTGCATGTAATGAATTAACTCCTCCATGTATGCAAATGGTTCTGTGCACTGCTTTTTAGGAGAACTGAGTTGACCATCAAGTGACTTTTTCATAGGGCTGAGTGGATCCCTGGGGAGAGGGGCAGGACCAGGCACACCCAATGCCAGTTAGTGTCAAACTTCCCTAGCTGGTGTGGGGAGGATTCCCACAGATCAGCAGAGTCCAGCCTCTTCTCAGGAGGCAGCAGGTACAGGGTAGGGGCTTCAGAGCCATGCTGAGTGGGCTAGGACCAAGGGGAAATCACTATCTGTGGCCTAGCACGCTGTGAGCACTCAGTGTGTGTGCTTTCTCTGTGGTTTTAAGCACGTGGGCTGCTGCTCCTGTTTATTGGTTAGAACTGTAGTTTCAATAGTGTGTGTCTCCACCAAACTCAAGTTGGAGCGTGGCCTCCGATGCTGTGGTGTTGAAAGGCGGTGGGACCTTCTTGGGCTCTGTTAGTTTTTTTTTTTTTTTTTTGGTTTGTTTTGGTTGGGTTTTTTGAGACAGGGTTTCTCTGTGTAGTTTTGGTACCTGTCTTAGATCTCACTCTGTAGACCAGGCTGGCCTTGAACTCAGAGAGATCCGCCTGGCTCTGCCTCCTGAGTACTGGGATTAATGGTGTGCGCCACTGCCCAGCTGAATCTCTATTCTCTTGAAGAGATTAGGGTGGTCCTTCTAGGATGGGTGAGTTCTCACAAGAATGGGAACATCACGCCTCTCTCTTCACCCACTGGCACACGTACCCCTTCCACACACACCTGCTTCCATTTTCTACATGTCCACCATGATGGCAGGCAGCATCGCCATCTCGCCAGAGGCTGACCAGATAGAGCTGCTTGGTCTTAGATAAAACCATGAGAGCAAACAGATTTTTTTCCTTCATAAATCACCCAGCTTCAGGTATTTTATTATAACAACAGAAAGCAAATGGGAAGAGCCCACATTTATGACTTGATTTAACACTATTCTCTAGATGGTCTGTTCATTCCAAGGAGAAGAAAATCTTGCCTTTCTTTTCACTGTCTGGACTCCAGAGGCTCACCCTATTTGACTCTAAGAGTTACTGACTCAGGAGAAGCAGGTGTGGTGGGGCTGGGTCAGGACTGGGTTGTCAGGACATTAGAATTTGACCATTTTTACAGTGTTTGCAGTAGTAGTCCTAGTTGAAAATGCCCTGGGAACTGCCTAATGGGGGTCATTGCTCGGAGGCTATTTCTGGTTTCCTTCTGTTGGTGTAATAAAATAGACTTGGAGCCATTTAGGGAGGAAAGGATTTATCTGGCTCCCACTTCAGAGTCACAGTTCATCTTTGAGGGAAGTCAAGACTAGAACTCAAGCAGGAGCCTGGAGGCTGCTGCTTGCCAGCTTGGGTACAGGCTCATGCTTGGCTAGCTTTCTTATACAGCCAAGAACCACCTGTATAAGGGATGGTGCCTCCCACAGTGGACTGGATCCTCCTACTTCAATTTACAATCAAGACTATTCCCCCATGGACATGCCTACGGGCCACTCTGCTCTAGGCAGTTTCTCAACGGTGAGTTTCTTCTCAGATGGACAGGTAAAGCTTACTGATACTGTTTCCTGCTTTCTTCTCCAGCCTTTGTGGAAATAGTTGGGATAGGTGGCCACCCAGGGAAGCATGAGACAGTTATTTTATTGCAACAGAATCTTGCTATAGTCCGAGTGCCAGCTTTCAGCATGCTCCACATACCTGCAGGCTTGGTTGGGACTTGTGCACGTCCCCCCAGCTCAGGACCCACACTTGGTCATGCGACTTGTCATAGGACAGCTTGACTGGCAGAGGGTCCACACCTATGGACTTGAAAAGAAATAGTGACAAGTTGGTCATTGCTGAGGCTGACATGATGCTCATTTTGGACTTTTGTGTATGTGGTTATCTCCCTAGGGGAGTTGGGAAGCTGGCCTCGAACCCTAGTCAACAATCCTGATTGGAAACTCAGTGTACAAGCCTTCGCATGGGCTTTGTCCTCAGGGGGCAAGGGACTCCATGAGTTGTCCCTTTGAAGAACTTAGTTTCTTGCTCGTATCTCACCTAAAGTATCCTAGGTCCAACTTGGACAGAGACTGAGCACAGAGTCTTTAAGACTTCCACTCAAGAACCAGCTCCAGGGGGCGTCTTCCTGGAAGTCTTGGGGGCTCTTGGGCCCTCAGCATCCGTCTGGGTTCTGGTGAGTGGTCCTTTCCCATGACCATCTGAGGTAGATTTGGAGGCCACCTGTTGCTACCCAGCTTTTACCTTTGTTCTACTCTGTGCAGCCTCTTTGTTGCACGTCAATCAGGCGAAGGTTCTGGACTCAGACTACAGCATCACACAGGCACACACCCTCTTTTTAAATTGCAGCACCTGAAAATTTGCTATCTGCTGAGGCTATAGCTTCCCCCAAGGCCCTGTCACAAGAATGCTCTTTTCTTCTTTTTATAGTGTAGTTTTTTTCTTTTTTAAATTATATGTATGTTGCATGCAAGTTCAGGTGCCTGAGGAGGTCAGAAAAGAGAGCTTCGGACCCCTGGAGCTGGAGTTACAGATAGTTGTGAGTCAACTATGTAGGTGGTGGGAACCAAACTCAACTCCTATGTAAGATCAACAAGCACTCTTTACTGCTGAGCCATCTCTCCAGCCCCACAGTATAGTTTTTGTTACAAAACTGTTCCTTGACGCTCATGCCACCAGACTATGAACCACCAGCTTTTCTCATAACCCCCATGCTCAGGGAAGATGCTGACACAGGTTCTCTGTCATCTTTTTCTGCCCATTTGGCCACCACATTTGTTGCCTTCAAATCCATATGGATAAGCCCTGTCTTAGGGTTTCTATTGCTGCGATGAAACACACATGACCAAAAAAACTTGGGGAGGAAAGGGTTTATTTGGCTTATGCTTCCAAACCACTCTTCATCACTGAAGGACGTCAGGACAGGAACTCTAACGAGGCAGGAGCCTGAAGGCAGGAAATGATGCAGAGACCGTGAAGGAGTGCTGCTTACTGGCTTGCTCCTCATGACTTGCTCAGCCTGCTTTCTTATAGAACCCAGGACAACCAGCCCAGGGTGGCCCTACCTACAATGAACTGGGCCTTACTCCACTGATCACCAATTAAGAAAATGACCTACAGGCAGCTTGGCTGCAGCACCATTTTATGGAGACATTTTCTCAATCCGGGCTTCCTCCCCTCAGATGGCTATAGCTTGTGTCAAGTTGACATAAAACGAGTCAGCACATGTCCCCAAAGCCCCACTTTCTCCACGGTTTCCATGGCTTTTCCTCCACCAATGTAACTTATACCTCATCAACATAATTTCTGAAATTTCACTTTCATCCATATTCTAGCCTTTTTAGTCTGTGGGGAAAAAAATGACCATCTCTGTCCACATTGGCCCAAACTTCCCTAAATAAGTGTCTTTTGAGCCCCCTGCCCACTTTTCATTTTCTGCTTCCATCTCTGTGGTGAGGTGTCCCAGACCTCCTCAAAAGTTCATCTGTCACTTCATGGCCCTCCTCCTAACTTTGCAGGACTTCATGTGTTCACCACTCCCTTTTAGAAGTACTCCACTGACCTCCCGACTAAGAGTTGGTATGCCCCAGATCTTCTCTGTTGAGGACCTCCCCCTAATGTGTAGAACTGAACTTGTGACTTTGCTCCCTGCTGAAATGTCTTCCTTCCCCACTGTCACGACTCACTTCACTTCCTTGTTCTAACTGATAGCACCCACCCAAGTCCCAAGGAGAATCTTTAATTACTTTTCTAGCCTTGACCGACCCTCAAGGTTGATGTAACCTCCTGTGAGCCTGGCATGTCTCCCTGCCTCCTGGCCCCTGCTTTCACTTACTCTGGTGGTCAGTGTTCACTCTCATCTGGACTGGTTTTGGAATCACCCAGGAGACACAGCTTGAGCTATGCTTGTGAGTATGTTCCTGGAGAGGTTTAATGTGGTGATATATTATTTGTAATCTAGGAAATAAAGCTTGCCTGAAGATCAGAGGATAGAGCTAGCCACAGAGTTAGCCATAGAGGTCAGGCAGTGGTGGCACATACCTTTAATCCTAGTGCTCAGGAGGCAGAGATCTGTCTGGATTTCTGTGAGTTCAAGGCCACACTGGGCTACATGAGATTAATCCAGTCTAAAAGAGAAACAGAGCCAGGCAGTGGTGGCACACACCTTTAATTCTAGCACTTGGGATCACACACCTTTAATCCCAGCACTAGGAAGGTTGAAACAGGAAGTGATATGGCTGGACAGAGAAAGGAATCTGAGGTGGGAGGAGACAGAAGTTCTGCCTCTTTTAAGCTGTGGAGTTGGTGAGGTAAGAGGTGGTGGCTATGGCTTGCTCTGCTTCTCTGATCTTTCAGCTTTCATCCTGATATCGGGCTCTGGGTTTTTATTAAGACCAACTGGGATTTGTGCAACAGTTTAACTAAGGAGAGGAGAATGTGGGCTGTACCCTCCACAGACTGGGCCCAAGGCTCACTGAAAAGGGAAACAGGAAAAGGCATTCTGAACACCATCCTTCATTTCTCCTTCCTGACTGTGGACTCAAGATGAACAGCCATTTCCCACTGGAGATGTTTGCTGCTGTGACGGACCAGACCCTGAAACCTCGAGCCCAAACAGACCCTCTCCCTTCAGTTGTTTCTTGTCAGGCGTCTGGTCACAGCAACAAGACAAGTGACTAATACATTTACCAAAGGCTTTGGCACTCAGCACCACCATGATCCCACTGGGAGCTTTCTGTCCCATAGTAACGCTACCATCTGAGGACTTGAATGGCTGAGCCATCTCTCCAGCCCTTGATCTTTCTCTTTAAAGACTCTCTTTCGCATACATCCCATTCATCTGCTCTCTTCACTGCAAAATTTCCTTGGTGTTTAGACAGTAGCCATTGTCTTCTCTTTCTACTTAACCCCGTCCTGTGAGATTTCATGCTCCTGCTCAGTACTGTGAAAGAGGGAGCTGAAGAACTAAGCCGAAAGTAGATTACACTCAGAATTGGATTTTCCACGGTCTCACTGCGCTCAGCAGCTGAAGTGAGGCAGGAGCAAGAACCGGAGTTAAAAGCCCCGGGATTAGGGGATGGACTGAGCGGACTTGGCCCTCGAGAAATTTCAAAATGATCAACTCACTACTCTTTCTGCGTTGCAGATGAAAGGGTAAATCCTTTCTGGTGGATGACAGCCATTTAAAGACTTTACAACTTAAAAATATGTAGAATGTTTGGATTAAAAAAATCACTAGGCATTTCAAGAGGCAGATATCTTTTTACTTTTCAAAATCATAATGTGAAGGGCCACAAGAAGACAATTAAGAATTTATATGAAGTAAGGTGGTGGTGGCGCAAGACTTTAATCCCAGCACTCTGAAGGCAGGCTAATCTCTGAGTTTGAGGCCAGCCTGGTCTACAAAGCAAGTTCTAGAACAGCCTGAGCTGCTACACAGAGAAACCTTGTCTCGAAAAGCCAAAAACAAACAACAAAAAAGAATTTATATGAATCTGGGAATTAAATAGCAAATTTGAAGGTAAAAATGAATTATCTGATATAATAATAAATAGGCATCTAATCCATATTAGATGAAGGAGAAGGTAGGATTAGCAAACGGGATAGATATATTGTAGGACATACAAAACAAAACAAGCTGGGCGGTGGTGGTGCACGCCTGTAATCCCAGCACTCGGGAGGCAGAGGCAGGCGGATCTCTGTGAGTTCAAGGCCAGCCTGGTCTACAGAGCTAGTCCATGACAGGCTCCAAACCTACAGAGAAACCCTGTCTCAAAAAACCAAAAAAAAAAAAAAAGAGAAAACATGTGGGATATGATGGAAAGACAAATCATTTTGAAGATGGGGGTCCTGAGGAAGAAAGTGAGCCCGAGCCAGCAGAATAGTTAAAGACATAATTGCTGAGAATTTTCCCATCTGTTAAATGTTCAGTCCACAAACTCAGGAGCCTCTCGAAGCCCTGAATCAGAATAAATAAAGATCACCACATGAGAAGCATGGCAGTTAAAGCGCTGGCCAAAGAGGAACTCGGAGGCGAGAGGGAAGATCTAGTTGGTCCAGCAGCAAAGGAAGACATCTGGAGGGTGTCTTAAAATGCTGAAGGAAGGTAACTGTCATCTAGCATTATGCAGAAATAGAGAGACAATATTTTCACTTCAAACAAAACTGACCTCTGTTGCCAGCAGAAGAACTAAGAAAAGTGACCTCATTCCAGCTCTTTGGAGGCTGAGGCAGGAGGACTGTGAGTTTAAGGCTAGCCTGGCCTATGGAGTGAGATGTTGTCAGAACAACTACCACCTACCTCTGAGAGGAAGTGGACTAGAACGTAAATATATGGGTAAATATCAGTTATCGCCTGGAGATATGTGTGTTTCATTGTTGAGGAAATGAAATGTGATGGCTAGTGTTAAAATGTATTGTTGTGGGATATTTGTACACTGTGAAGAGGTATTGCTGTGATTGGTGTAATAAAAAGCTGAACAGCCAATAGCTAGGCAGGAGAGAGAGGCAGGACTTCCAGGCTGAGAGAAGAGGAGGATGATTGAAGCCCACAGGAGGTGCCATGGAGACGTGGAACAAGTTGGACACACAGAATGGGAGAGAGGTAAAACAAGCATTGTAGAACATAGACTTAAAAATATGGATTAAGTCTCTGTGCCATTATTTGGGAGCTGACGGCCCAAAGGAAAGTCCTACTACCTTTATATTTGACATAAGTTAGAATCATCTGGGAAATGGGCAGTTGGGCATGTCTAGGTCAGATTATCTTGGTTATGTTAATTGAGGTGGGAGGTCCTTCCACTGTGGGTAGCACCATTCCCTAGGCCAGATTCTGGATTAAGAGTGGAGAAAGTATGCTAAACACTAGCATGTATTTACTAATTCACTGGTTTTTGAGACAGAGTTTCACTGTGTAGTCCTGCCTGTCCTGGAACTCGCTCTGTAGACCAGACTGGCCTCAAACTCACAGAGATCCACCCACCTTTGCCTCCCAAGTGCTAGGATTAAAGGCATGCACCACCATTGCCCAGCTACTAATTCACTGTTTTCTGTTTTTTTTTTAAATTTATTTTATGTGCATAGGTGTTTTGCCTGCATGTGTATCTGTGTGAAGGTGTCAGAACTCCTGGAGCTTGAGTTACAGACAGTGGTAAGCTGCCATGTGGGTTCTAGGAATTGAACCCAGGTCCTCTGGAAGAGCAGCCAGTGCTCTTAACTGTTGAGCCATCTCTCCAGCCCTGTTCTAACTATCAATGTTCTGTGACTATTGCTTTCAGCTTCCTACCTGATTCCTTGCAATAATGGATTGTGATCAGAATCACACTCTTTCTCCTTTAAGTGCTTTTGTCAGAGTACATTAGCACAGCAGCAAGAAAGGAAGCCAAGACATGAAGTGACCATTCACATGTGATAGTACCAGCGTAAGGATGTGTGTTGCAGTCTCTATGATACTAATAATGTGAGTACATCTTCAATAAACAGAGGGGAAAAAAAAGAACAAAAATCTTTGGCAAAGCCAAAAGCAAGCAACATAAACAGGCTGAATAAAAGGTAAGATGATAGAAGCACTCAACTGTACAAATTATATTAAATATGAATGGATCAAATATTTTAAGTAAAAAACTAAGATAGTTAAACTGGAAAAAACTTAAATGTTATGAAAGAACATTTTAAATACAAGGCAGAGAGAGGTTGGAAAGTAAAAGGATGGAACAATTGTAGCACGAGAATGTTAATTAAAATATGATTTAGCTATACTAACATTATTAAAAAAAAAACCCAGATTCACAGCATTACCAGAGATAAAAGGGATATTTTGTGAGGAAAAAAGAATCTTTCCCCTAGGAAGAGACTATAATCTTAAAGCAAAAATGGATAGAACTTGGAGATAACTCTATAGCCACAGTGGATTTTAAAAACACACCTCAGCAGTTGATGGACCAGACAAAACGAATCACCTAAGAAAGGAGAGCTGAGCAGCACAATGAATCAATTTGACATAACTGACACATATTGAATAGCTCATCTAATACTAGAATACATGTTCTTGTAAAGTAAACATGAAACATTTATCAAAGTTGATCACGAGCCCTGTTTTAAAATAAGCTTTAGTAGAGTTCAAAAGATAAAAATTACTCAGTGTGTTCTCTGACCATGCGAATCAAACTGAAAACCTGTTGCATAAACCAGGAAAAACCACAGCTCTGGCTATATCAACTGTTCTTTGCGCGTCCTATTTCACAGGGGCCGGACAGTGCCTACTCTGCTGGTTGGTTAAACTTCTAGTCACAGTCCTTCAGTTGGTAATCACTATTGCCCAGCATTCCTTGCACATGTACCTGGTCAATCCAACCCTACCCTTAGTTTTCACCTTTCTCCTCAAACCTCCAGCCCTAGTGATAATCTTCCTTCTGTTTCACTGAAAAAAAAAAAATCCAAAAGAAAGTAATCTACCAACTACACAGAAACCTCCCCCCCCCCAAAAAAAGAAAGAAATCTACCTACTGCCCCCTGAATTGCCTAGTGGTACCTAGTGGAGGGATATTCTCCTGGCTAAGGCTGGTGTCCCCATCTGTGTGCACTGGAGTCCACTACAATTGTCTACCATGACAACACATGGGAGGAGCCTGGAAACGGTTATTCCTATTAGCATGCACACTCTGGGGTAACATTTCTTTGGCACTCCTTCCTCATTTTCATACTGAGTTTTGCATGGCAATCCCCCTATACAGTTGCCTGTGTCCCCCTACTTTCTCCCCCATCTTTCTGCCTTGAGTCCCCTTCTCCAGGGTTGTCTTGACTGCTGTCATCCTAGCTGTTCTAGCTAAGGTGGTCTAAGATGTGGTAAGAGGAAATCCAATGGCCGGTTCTCAGATTTCCTAATGTCCAAAGCAATACTCGACATCAGAGGCCACTAATGCCTTCTGGAGACTCTCTCTGCCTGTGAAGTACCACCTGCCCCAGGCTTTCTTCCTTTCAGGCTATTTCTTAGATGTCTGTCTCTCTGCTTCTTAATCTTAAAATGTGGGAAAGCCTCGGGCCTCCATCCTTGACTTCTTCTCTGTATACACTGGGTGATCTCAGCCTGTTTTCTAGATTTAATCAGGCCATGGGATGATGATACTAAGGATGATGATACTAAGATTGACAGCTTCAGCCTCCATCTTTCCTTTGTTTACTTGAGATAGCTCCTTAAATATCTGACACCATTTCATATTTAATCTCCCTTCCATCTGTGGTCAAATTTTCCTTTGCCTTTCCCTTACACGAATACTTGTGGTTGCAATCTTCCAGGATCTCCTGACTTGAAAAATCCTTAGCCATGCCTATACTGTCCCTTTTGCTATATAAGGCAATGTTCAGTTTCCTGGGATGTCTTGGGGGCCATTATTTACCTATCAAATATTATAAATGATATAACCATTCTATGCTCAAGCTAACAAAAGAACCACAATGCCCTTTTGGTCCCTTCTCAAGCTTTACATTTAAGCTGGCAGGAAGAATTTTAGGAGGGCTGGAGAGATGGCTCAGTGGCTAAGAGTGCTTGCTACTTTTCCGGAAGACTGAAGCTAGGTTCCTAGTACTGAAGTGGCTCATGACTGCCCATCTTAGACCACCTTAGTTGGATCTGATGCTCACGTGCACATACATATAACTAAAAATAACAAAGTGAATCTGCTGCTTTCTCATCACGGCCCTCTGATGCCACCACCATCTTGTGTCTGGAACAAGTTCCACCCAATCCCTGCTCTGTCTTCTTGCCGTTCTTAAAGCAGCAGCTGTATAGATGCTCAGAAACCTTTTGGTGGCTTTCTCTGCCTTGATCTTATTCTACAGCCCAATTGCCCCCCAGGACCCTCAAGGGGCTGGCTTCTGTCTACTCCTAAACTCACTGTCTCCACTCTTTTCACCACTGCGTGCTGCCCCCAGTCTGTGTCTTGGGTCCGCTCTTCCCCTCATCACTGCGTGCTGCCCCCACAGTCTCTGTCTTAGGTGGCATTCAGATCCCAGCTTCTGTTCAGCTCCAGAGTGAGGACCTATTTGAGTATTCTTACAGCTCTATGGTCACACTAACCCTGTTTTCCACAGCTCTTACAGTGCCTGGAACTCTGCTTTGCACTCTGCCTCCCTGACTGAACTCTCGTGCCTGGGACTGCAGTACAATCATTCATCTACAATAGTGCTGGGTATGCAGGAATGTATACTTGATAGACTGCTACACAGGGGCCTCTCCCCAGGCTAAGCCCCTCTCACAGGAACTGGGGAGTGTGCACGCAGCAGGTGTTGCCCCAGGATTTCAAGTCTTCCCCACTTCTTCCAAGAGCTGTTACCTGTAAGACTTTCTGGGCTTGAACATCGAGCACAAGGACTCTGTTCAGTGCTGGCTGGGCCACATAGATGTACCGGTTCCTGACATTGACTGCAGATGCCCACTGGCAAGGCTGGCCGGCATCTCCTTCCCCAGGAGGACAGATTTCTTCCTGTAAGGAGACAGACAGCCATGTATCTGTTCTTCCACCCTCTCCAACATCTCTGGGGTCCCTATCCCTTAACCCTCTTGGATCCCCTTTTTCTCTCTTAAACTCCTTGGAATTCGTACGTAGAACATGGCATGCAAGCCCTGACATGTCACTAACTTCTCACTGGACCCTCATCTTCCTCACCAAGGTCAACTCTATGTCACCATGTGCTCAATTTGCAGATCTTTCTGTGTGGAACGGCTCAGGGCTCATTCCTGGATTTCTTCTCTGAAGTCTGTTCCCTTGTTTATCTCCTTGAAACCTATAGCTTTAGGTACTGCCTGTACACTTACCACTCCCAAGTGTGTGTGTGTGTGTATGTATGTATACACATTTATACTCATATGTACACATTTGCACAAGGCCTGGGGAGGCCATGCCATTCCTCCAGTGCCACCCACCTCATTTTTTTATCACTCTTTTTGAGCTAGGGTTTCTCAGTGTCTTAGAGTTCGCCAAGTAGGTTAGGCTAGCTAGCCAACAAACCCTACAATCTGCTTGCCTCTGTTTCCCCAGGCTGGGATTTCAAATGTGTGCTTTAAAAAAAGAGATTTGCTTGCATATTTGTTTGTATGCCATGTGTGTGCCTGATGCCTCTGGAGGCCAGTAGAGGGCATCAGACCTCCGGGAACTGGAGTTTCAGAAGGCGGTGAGCCACCATGTGAGTGCTGGGTCCCCTGCAAGAGCAACAAGTGCTCTTAACCACTGAGCCATTTCTCCATCCACGCCCCCCTTTAATGTGGGTTCAAGGATCTCTAACTCAGGTCCTCATGCTTGCAAGCAAAGCACTTTACCAAGTTCCTGCCTTTATTTAAGGCTCTTCTGTGAACTCCACTCTTACATGATGCTCCTTGCTCTACTGTGATGACTAATGTGCATCTCTAACTTGTATGTCTAAAATCAACCTTTAATTCTTTTTCTCCAGTCTTGCTCATTCTATACAAAACTAGGATCTCCTTCCTTCCTTCCGGTCCTCTTTATTTTATATTTTTAAAGCTGGGAACATTGTTTTCCCTGTCTGTGATCCCTGTTCTCTTGGATTGCTGTCACCCCGTCCTAACTCTGCTCCCATTCACTGGTTTCCCTTAGTCTGCCTGTTCTATGGCACATGTCCTTGTCCATTCTTCAGCTGTTGACAATCACAGCAGATGGTACCCAGACCTGCATCTTCAGCTGAGAAACATCCCGTCCCTCCGGTCCCTGTTGGGTCCTTTCACAGGTGCCCCCAACTCCAGGGTGTGTCAAGTGCCCTGCCTCCCACACCTGACCCCTCTCTCACGAGTGTCTCCCCTGCTTGGCATCACAGGACGCTACAAAGTCCTGGAGAACAGGACTGTGACCTGATGTCTAACAGAGTCGGGGGGGCTACAGCTCAGGGACAGGTAGGCTGAGGGAACCACAGAGAACAGAGTAAACCAGGAGAATGGGAGCGGGGAGGGGAGGGGCTGCCCTGGATCTACTCCATCCTTGTCACCTGCCACTTGATAATGGGCTTCCTGTTTCATTGGCAGCACCTCTGGAACTCGGTATTCATTCACGTGTGTCCATGCCAAAGGTCACTGCAAGAATACCTGTCTAGATGCTGTCTGTTCACCTTGCTGTCTCTATTATTTGACCATGAACTTCTAGAGGCCAGGAACCTAGTGTTCCCTGGTCCTCACAGCTGCTGGAGAGAGGAGGGAGAGCTGAAGTGCCCTGCTTCATGCTCCTCCTCCCTTAGCCTGGACTCACACCCACACCTGATGACCAGAGCTGAAGAAACCCGGTCTCACATGCATGCGCGCACACGTGGAGCATGACGTCTGGATTTCGACTGTGCATGATATGGAAGCTGCCTCAGCCACAGAAACTCACATAACTCATGAAGATCTTCTCCGTGGGCTTCAGGCGTCTCTGGACCTCACAGTCCACAGGGTGGATGCCAACGATGCCGTCGTCAGAGAAGACATAGAACATGTTTCCCACGCTGAGGCCTGGGAGGAGTGAACACTGTGTGGTCATGAACTTCTAGCCACTGATAGGGCCATACAAGGCACAGCAGCAGGGTAGAGGGTATAACATGCTTTCCTGGTGGGGAGACAGCCCATCCACAATACTTCTTGATGCTGTTGGGACTGTGGAAGTGTCCTCAAGGCTGGGAACCAATATATCCTATCACAGCTCTGCAGTACCCCCTTGCTGCTGAGCATCTGGAACCTAGTCCCCCAAAGATGCCCAGTCTGGGGAGCACCTGACAAATCTAGAGCTAATCCTGGGTGTCCCTTGGAGAGTCTATGAGGCTAACTATGTGCCCATGCCTCAGCGCTGCCCCCAACATCTCTGTCTGAGGCATCATGCTAAAACACCTCTGTCATGAATGGCCCACCTGGCAAACCTCGGGCTGAAACTCTGACTCTGGAGGCAGCCTCCCTGGGCTGCTTTGAAAGTCAGTCACCAGAAGAGCCAACATAAGATTGACAGCTTAATGTAGGCCACATGGGGTTTGTAGACACAGATAGCTACATTTCTGGCTGAGTGCAGTGCTCTCTCAGTGGGTGGGAGTGTGAGAGTCAATAGTCATTCAACACAAAGTCAACCTCACAGGAGACCCAGCCTCCTGATCCGCCCCGCAGAAGGGTCTGTTGAAATCTAGTTTCTGCTCTGGGGCTCCAAAGAGCTCCCAGCTTCCTTTGCTGCTGTCTGGTCTCATCTTTCTCCTATTAAGATTTGAGAGTGCCCTGAGGCCTGTGGTCCCTTCCTCTGGGCTTCTGTATCCACCCCCCCCCCCCGGCCTTGAGTATCAGCAAAGAAGGGCATAGCATTTAGTCGCTGAGGCGAGATGCTTTGGTCGATGCTTCATTTAATCTGAATGCAGCACCTACCCGCCCTGGACTCTAAGGTGACTTCAGTGTGCCTTTGGTCCTTACAGTGCACAGCGACCCCAGCAGACTTGTGTTCCCTTACAAGTCTCTGCTGTGAAAACCCGAGTTCCTCTGCAGCAACCTCTGCCTAGCAGTGTACCATTGTTTAAAAGACACGGAGCTCAAGCTGAGTGCACACGGCAGCCAGAGAGTGCACTAAGGGTCATAGCCAGCAACACTGCTGTTGGCCCCTATCCCTCACATGGACTGTGTCTGTGCATGAGTGTGCCACATGAGTTTGCCTAGGAGCCCCCGACCCCGGTACCTAGGCTCTGAAAGATTGATGGATCAGGGAAAAGTGGTCCACTGTGGAACCAAGAACCTATGTGATTACAGGCATGACACAGGATAATCACACTCAGTACCTTCTTCCCGCCACAGGATGTTTGCTACTGTAGCAGCCGAGAATCAGGAGAGCAGAGACATGATAGCCAGAAGAGAAAAAAAAAGACAAGGTCAAACCTTCGCTGCTGTGATTCCTGGGTGCACTCCATTGAGAGACGTTCCAGTACCCGCTCAGCATTGGGAAAATCTGCATCTCTCCTTGGCCCAGCAACAGTATCAGTCCACAACGCTGGACCCAGGAGGGCACTTCTGGGTCTCAGGATGCTTTTGCTTTCTAAATGAATCTTTAAAACGGGGTTCTGGGATCCCAGCAGCTAATCCCTACTCCCTGATTCTATGGACAATAACAAATGTGTAGCATCGCTCCCTCATTTCCTAGGTCGCTTCCAGGAAAGTCATTTTCAGTTAGGACTCTCCAAGGAAGAACATTCTTTCAATGATAAAGGCTTAGTTTGGAGTCTGAGGGAGAGGAACTGAACGCCATCCATGCCGCAAAATCTACTTGCAGAACCACGGGAGGCAGTGGGTGAGGTGGGTGATGATTCCTGGAGAGAGGCCATGCTGCTCCTAGTTGTGTACTAATCCAGTAACACCCCCAGACCAGACAGTCCTGAACCCCATTCCTGCCTGTTTCCTCCTGTGCATGCATACCTATGATAAAGTTCAATTTATAAATCAAGCAGTACAAAATTAACTATTAATACAATAGAATAATTACAACACATTGTGATGAAAAGGTTACTAAAGGGGCTGGAGAAATAGCCTAATGGTTAAGAGCATATGTTGCTCCTCCAGAGGACCAGAGTTCAGTTCCCAGCATCCCACATCCGGCAGCTCATAACCACCTGTAACTACAGCTTCAAGGGATCTCGCCCCCTCTTCTGGCCTCTGTGGGAACCTGCACACAAAAGTACACATAAAAAAAAAAACTTAAGGGGTTCATTTCTGGAATTTCAGATCAAAGGAAGTAAAACCTTAGATGAGAGGGGACCACCGCCTGCCTTGAGAGCTTCCAGATCACTAGGACGGAGCACCTGGGGGCATGAAGGCGTTTGGAACCAAGTTTCCAGTCATCACATAAGAGGCAGGAGCAGAGCTGGGGTATTTGGGCTTCCTTCTGGTCCTGGGCTCTGTGTCCTGACCAGACACTTCAATTGTCTACATTTCCAGAGCTGTCTAGGTTGCCTGAGAAGGTTACCATCTGTACCTAGCTTTGTGGCCAGAGGAAATAGATTTATCCTAGCCTCCAGAGGCTCCCAGTTGGTGACCGTGGCCCTGGAGAGATGATGCATTCCCTTGTCCCCCTAATACTCCCAAACAGCTCAGTGAGGATCCCAGAGCCAATAGTGGACTCACAGGTCTTCCTAGCCGAGTCCTCAATGAAAAGGGAGGAGATATCTTCATCCACGCCTACTTCGTTCTTGGCAATGCAGGTATAGGCCCCTGTGTCTTCATAGCGAACGCTGCCAATGTGGAGTTCACTTCCATTGGCTGTAGAAGGGACAGTGGCTCAGGGTGGCACTCTCAGGGGAACACCCTTTCACGTGCCCTCCCCACCACCTTCTCAGGATCTCTGAAGAGTGTTGAGCTAAAAACACAGTCTTTGAGTGTGGCTGGGGGCAGCCATCATTCGTGGGACTCTGCCTAGGACAGGCTGGCACTGCTGAAATACAGAGGGTGCCCCGGAATCTGGCTAACAAATAGATGCCCATGAGACCTGTGTGCCAGTCACCACAGGCTCAGCCACGATTTTCCCTCTCATTCCCTCCCTGGGATTCTTGTGCCATTCTTACCCAAGAGGGAGAGTTGTTTGGACATCTGGGCTGAGACATCCATGCCATTTTTCAGCCAAATGATTCTGGGCATGGGAATGCCCTCAGCATGGCATCGCAGGCTGGCCGACACCCCAGGCTCTTGTGCCTGGGTCTCTGGATAAACACGGATGACTGGTGGCACTGTGGGTGAGAACAGTGTTGGTAAGAGCAAACCCATACCCGGCCTTGGGCTGTAGCCAAACCCCGAGACCCCCACTCTAGAGAGTGAAGCCAAGAGGTGACGCTGGAGGCCTCTGAACCAGCTCTCAATGAGGTCTTCAGCAACCCAAGTGTCGAGGGAAAAGGCTGTAAAATGGATCACAAGCTATAAACACATCCAGTGTGGGACTCTGTAATTCATGGCTTCCATTCTTGTTCTAAATATGATCAGAAAGACATCCAGATATTTAATGCTGTTCTGCTGCTGCATGTAAAGAGCAATAGCCACTGGAGTTTATCTCTGAATGAATGAAATTCAGATGTATGATTCCTATTATCGGAAAGCCATTGGACGGGGCCTTAATTTCTTACAGGAAATGCTTCACGAGACACCTAGGGGCACTGACTGGCAGGGCTGCTAATTACATCACGACTGTGGGGAAGCCCATCGATTTTCCAGTGGGTCATTTTTATTTCTTCACTCTCTAAGCCCTGGAACCAGCATGAAAGAAGGATGTGTCCTCCTTGGTCGGGCAGTGACTCAGCTCTGGCCTGTGGCAGTTAAGTTTCAGTTTGGGCATGCGACCTGACCCATGGGCTAGATGAGCACAGTGGATTAGCCCTTCTTACAAGGGCAGGCTGTAGGCAAAGGCTCTTGGAGAAGTGGAGATCATTGTGGGAGAGAGTCCCCCTCCTGGAAATAAAAGCATTATCATTTCCCATATTCACGAGCGCTCATGTTTATGAATACGTTTTACTCTATACGCTTTAAAACCAGGATTTGAGAGTTTATGTAAACAGACCTGAGTATTAAATCACACACCCTTCGGAAAGTGGGGGATGGATTCCTCTTGAAGTGGATAACTGTGTTTTCTTATCACTATCTGGAAGCTCCTTTGTCCATTACAAGGAGGAATCGTGGTATTTGAGATGAGAGAATTTTCTCTGGATGAACAGAGAGCACTTGATACACACATGGGAGGAGCCGATGGCACCAACAATGGACTCTGAGGAAGACAGCATTCTGGTGTTCTACGCTCGGTGGACAGAGGACAAAAGAGAAACTCTAGGCTCATTAGGAGCAATGGATCTGCAGTTGCTATAGGAGACACTTCAGGGGTCTGTTTAGTATCTACCAACTCAGCTCGAGTTTCCAGGATTGCCCTGACTGACCTCTGGGGTGAAGTTTGGAGTGGGGCAGAATCCAAACTAAGCTCAGGGAGCCCCAAAAGCAAGATATCTGTGGCATCTCTCTCCCTGGTTCTCTTTGTCAAGGTTCTGGGGGGAGAGTCCTAGGGTATAGAAGAGCGGCCTTGTCCCAGATCAAGCCATCAAGGAGGTAAGTGGGGCCAGTTGAGACGTGGGTGAGGATTGTTTTTAAGAACACAGGTATTCTCTGACACCCTTGGTTCATATAGAAAAGGACGAGCTTTCCTCACACCTTCATTGGGCAGAGAGAGGAATGGGGTCCAAGTAGAGTGCACAGACTTTAGTGAGGAGGCTACAACCTTAGAGCACTGAGGCTGATAGGTGAATTGAGAAGGCTCTAGAAAAACCAAGGTTCTAGTTGAGGACTATCCAGGATCTGAACATTAATGAGCTCAGATTCTTGTAAGATCTCCATCTATGCATAGCAGACAGCCTGGAAACCACAAAGCAAACCTAGAGAGAGCAGGAGTAAAATGGAGGGCTCAACTCAAAAGCCAAGAGAGACCGATGAGTAAGTCTTTGAGCCTGTTTGTAAGAAGAGCAAGTTTGGTCAATGAAGAACTAAAGAAAGATTACAAAGTGGATTAACAATGTGAGAATGCTGTATTTTAAAAACAAAGATCTCAATGAAATGGATCATTTAAAATGAACCTTTAGGGGCTGTAGAGTTGGCTCATACATACATATGTATGTACATATGTGTGTGTGTGTGTGTGTGTGCGCACTTGCACATGTGTATGAGTAAGCTGTGAATTTATCTCACTTGGTCCTTGTTTTAGTTACTTTTCTATTGCTGTTATGAGAACCATGACCAAGGCAACTTACAGAACAAAGCATTTCTTTGAGGCTCATCCTTCCCAAACAGCTCCACCAACTAGGACCCAGGAATCAGACATCTGAATCTATGGAGGCTGTTCTCATTCAAACCACCACAGTCCCATGCAAATCAGAATCATAAATACACTGTTAACTGCTGAGGTCTCTCAGGTATTTCAAGAATGCCTAGAGAGACTGCTCAGTGGACAAAGTATTTGATGTGCAAGTGTGAGGACCTGGGTTCAGATCCATGTAGAAAGCTGGACTCAGTAGCATGCGTCTATAATCCCAGCTCTCCTAAGGCAAGATGGGAGGGAGAGACAAGAGAATTCTCAGATGCTCATGGGGCAGCATCAGCGAACAAGAGGCCTGCCTCAGGCAAGATGGAATGTAAGGAACAACACTTGAGGTTGTCCTCTGATCTACACGTGTGCTGAGACATGTGTACATCCACACTCACATATAAACATGCAGACACACATACATAAAAATAGCACAACATACTCTGAATATAATATGTCTCCGTGTCTACTAGGAAAGCTGTAATCCAAAGTCAAAGGTGGCCGAAACAAAAATCATTTGATTTTCTTAGTAAGCACCTAAAGAGCCTTTGAAAAGGACCCAAACCCCATTTCTTGGTGTGTGAGTCTCAAGAAAATAGGAACAAAATGATGTTTTCTTCCTACAATGAAGAATATGTCCATAAAAAGAAGGAACAGTACCATTCCTTTCAGGAAAAAGAAAAAGGAGAAAGTAAAGGCAGCAACATTAACTTTGAAGCTCACTGGTGTGGTCAAGGAAGGCAAGACATGGAGGACGTCCATATTAAAGGATGATGTCATGTTTCCAACCCCTGTGACCAAACACTCAGCAGAAAGAACTTAAGGGACCTCAGCTCACCTTGGTGGGAAGGCATGGTGGTGGGAGAGGCTCTCTCTCTGGTGCAACTGAGGCTCTTCATATTGTGACCAACCAGAACACAGAGGTGGTGGTCAGTCGAAGTTGAGTATCAACTTCAAAGCCTTGCACAGTGGGACCTATTTCTACTAACCAAGACCCATCTTCTAAGGACTCTCCAGCCTTCAAACTGAGGACCACAAACTGAGGACCAAATGTTCAAAACTCCCATGGGGGCATTTCAAAATTAAAAAGATTTAAATTTATATTTATTTAAATGTATGTGTCTGTCTGTATGTGCTCTATGTGCATGTAATACCCTCAGATGCCAGAAGAGAGCGTCAGGTCACTGGGAACTGGAATTACAGGAGGTTGTGAGCCACCTGCTGTGGGTTCTGGAACCTTGGTCCTTAGGTAAATGCTCTTAACCACTGAGCCATCTCTTCAGTCTCTTAGAGAGACATTTAAGATTGTACCATATAATAGAGAACAATGGTTGTTTTAGGTATCTGTATTCTAGGACCCAAACCAAAAAAGATAACAATCCCATGACTACAATAGAGAGCTAGTACCAAAACACACAAAACAAATAGTTTACCTAGAGATCAGCGCAGACCAGACAGACAACAGACTGGACCCAAGTGATGAAAACTATAAAATCTTACTGACAGCATAAGAAAGAGTAACAATTCAAGGGAGGTCATTGATTAGGAAGATGTCCCATTGCCACAAACAAGAGCTGACAAATTAACCCACAGACTTAATCTAATTTCAATTAAAACCGGTCCACTGGGGCTTGACAAAATAATTCTGAGTTTATGTAAAAAGGAAAGAAAAATTCAATGCATGGCTGAGGAACCTGAGAAATGACATTGTTCCTTGTCATTTTGCTAAACCAAGATGTCACAGAGTGTTACAATACTGCGTGGGGGACCAAGGGGCTCCTCCTCTTTGAGCCTAGCACCTGACTAAAGACCTTGATTGACGTTTACAAGCCTCTGTCAATTCCATATCGGGCAGTGTCAGGCATGATGCACGCAGCGGGAAGAGCCTTGGTCCCTTGCTGCGTGGTAGAGCTTTCTGTGTGGGAGAGATGACTAAACCAGTTGCCAATGTGAGGGTCACTCCCGGGGGAGCCTTGGGGAGCGGATCCTAGCAGTTTCATTCTCCCTTCCTCCTACAGGAGAGACTCAACCTCCAGATGTCTGTGGCACCTGCTGCATATTGTTGCAGAATTGGTCCAGGGAACTGGAGACCTGAGCAACAGGACTGGTCCCCTCAGTGGCCGGTACCAGCTCTGGAGACTGGCCTTGGCCTCTGCTCTCTGATCTCCGACAGGAATGTGTGTATAGACTGAAGTTTTCACACTTGAGCAGGTATCATCTATCTGAACACAGGTAATGCGCATCCCCTTCCCTCCACCACTCCTTACCCCACCCATGCCTGTGTACATTGCTCTGAGATGGGAGCTTTTTCAGCCAATTTGGGACTAAATTTAAACTAAAATACATGCCAGTGTTCTAGAACAAAAGGACACCTGACTGAAAGTCAAGGGTGTAGGATGACTCACCCGACAAAAATACATGCCTAAATTCAAGGCACTAAGTTCTCCATAGGTGCGGGGGTGGTGGAGGTGAATGCAACTCCACAGATGCATACACATGTCCTCTGACAGTCTGGAGGTCTCCTTGAGGGCGAGACTACTCCCCTTGAGGGGAGCCTGAGAAGGACTGAAGAGGACTTGTTGCCCCTACATCTAATGCCCCTTTCTCCCCAGCCTGCCTCAAACCTCAGAGAGGTATTCACCAGGCTCTTTTGTCCTTTGTCTCCTGTGTGACATCATGTCACGTTGTCCTGCTGGGCCCACCCTCTTATATTTTCCCTCTGCCATCTGGAATTCAAACTCTCGTCTACAAAGTCTCTAGTGACGTTCCTTTACCTGTTTGTCCCTCTCCCCTGGAGACCTGGCTTTCTCCTGAAGACATCGCCTCTCTTGCAGCTTCCTGGGGCATCTCCTACTCAGCACCCCCCTACTTAATTAATTCAGTGCATGTGTGATAGAACCTAGGACTCACACATGCTAAGCAAGTGCTGTACCACTGACTTACATCCTTAGCTCTTTTTTTTTTGGAGGTGGGGAATAGAGTCTCACTGTTACCCAGCTTGACTGCACTTTGTAGCCCAGGCAGGTCTTTAATATTTGATCCTCCTGCCTCAGTTTCTGACTAGCTGGGACTATGGGCCTCTGCTTAAGGCTTCTCTTCCTATCCCTAGGCTGGGCAGTAGGGCAGGAGTCTCACTTCCTGGTCATTCTTGGTCCTTCCACACAGCAATGCTGGATTTTGAGACTGCTGTCCTGCTTTGCTCAAGCCCTAGACCTTGCCCCTTCTCTTCCAGAACCCGCCCCAACATCCTTCCTTCATGCCTCACCATTTTCCATTTCTTGGGAATTTCCCCCCTCAGCTTGTACAATCTGTTCATTCTCTCCTAGGTTAAAGAAAATGAAGTAATTCTAAAGCACCCCCAAAACAGAGGCTGCTCTTCCCCCGACTTCTTTCCCCACCCCGCCCCCTTTCCTCCTCCTTCATCCCTCAGCCAGTTCCAGCCACATGAACCTGTCACCCCGTGGGAACTGCTTTTTCCGGGCCATGGTGATTTCCATATACCTGTCCTGACCCAGCATCCCTCATCACTGCCCCGGCCTGTCTGTACTGCACCACACAGCTGAGCGATTTTTTTATTTTGTGAGTTGCTGTCTCCACCTGACCCTAGGCATCCTTCCTAGTTCCCACTGGTTTCCTCCCTCTTACCTGCTCAGCTGGCTTTCCCTCACAGTCCTGGTTCTGGATGCTGGAGTTCGTGCAGGTCTCCACCCTCCGCTAGCCTAACCCGTCCACAGACTTGACGCCTGTCTCCTGACACATCTGAAATGCATCCTTCAGCTCAGACCCTTGCCCTTAAAACAAACTTCCTCATTTCAGTAAAGGGCAGACTCCCCTTGTTAGAACACCGGGAGTCACCTTTGACCTCCCCACCACCACTCATCAACACTACCCTCTCCATCTCTTTCTCCTACCATCCTATGTAAATCACATACATTTCCTCTGATTGTACTCACTCCTGTTTTTTAGAAATTTTTTCCTTTGCACGTTTGCCTACTACCATGCCCCCACGAGGATGTGGCATGCCAAAGCATGCTGATTTGTTGAATGCATTGGTGGGGGATGTATAGTATGTAAGGGGTTGGGGAGAAGACCATTTCTCAGCAAATGGAACAAGTCCATGGCAGGAAGTCAAGAGGGTAACCCTGTTAGGGAAACTGAGTTGGCTAGCAGA